>JAPEVW010000058.1:12500-105000 GCA_027921565.1 Artemia sinica | reverse complement strand
GTAGTCAAAGAGAATTCCAACTTAAAAATAATAGTTGATGAAGAGGGACAACTTCTAGCTAATGGTTCTGGTAGCATGTTAGCCGTTGATAGATCTTATCGCAATTCTTCCGGTGTTAGCATTCGAATGAAAGCAAAAGGAAAAAGAAGACATGCATACAGCTGCATCAACATCATAAATCATATCATGTCAATGTGCCAAAACTGCTATCTATGTAAAATAATGTGACAATAGACAGTGAAATCGCAGGCAGAATAAAAAGGACATTAGCAGACAATATCATCAATGAATATAAAGATGAATTGACGGAAAGTGAAGCGCAAGTGTACTAATAATGTATAATAATGTATTTAACATATTTTTATATCAATATTCTACATGTCCTTATTTCATTAAAAATATCTTATGCATTATTTTGTTAAGTGTTCATTATTTTTAGGGTATGCTAGAACGTCAAACGTTCAGAATATCTATTAAAAAGGTCAGAGATGTAAGAAAAATAATTTTAGAGATAATGATACTACTAGCAGGCTCAATTTTTCATAGAAGATAGAAAAGTTCAAGTTCTCTTCTGAATTTTACCAAAGACACAATTCAATTCTAATTTCACCAGAGAAAATAAAAAGCTTACTCTTCACTTTTAAGTTCACCAAGACATAAAAAATTTAAAGTTCACTTCTAAATTTTTCCGTAGAAGATAGGAAAAGTTATACTATGATAGTGATTATTTTCCATGAAGATAAAAAGTTTCACTTTAATTCTAAATTTTCTTAAATTCAATTCCGACCTTTCTCAAAGAGTCAAATTTAAAGTTCTATTCTAAATATTTTCCCGGAACTGTACCATTGAAGTTGTATTTGTGGTAATGGGAAGATTCGCTACTGTGGTGATAGAGATTTCTCCTATAGCGCCACTTATAGCGCTGGAGATTGTGTCAACTAGGCTAACGACGCTCTCAGTTAATGAGAGAAAATTGAATATGTAGACATACGAGTGTGGCTTCTTCTTTCTTGAGCTATCTGGAGATCAGATTCCTTTGGGAGCATTTACCATGGAGACTGGCGAACTAGTTACCTATTATCGGACTAGACTCAGACATACAAGAGAAACAAACACATATTAAAAGACAATAGATTTATTGAACTTACATGCTTAGTTGTACAGCAACGGGTCACTTCAAAGACAAATAAATGGTGACCGAGATTATTTGCGGTACTAATCGTCTTAAGTCTGAATACATATTGAAATTAAAAAACACATTTACCCCCACTCCCAAACGCAGTTCTTTCGTCCTGCGCTCTAGGGACTGCCTGCCATTGGCTCAAGCGACCCAAGGACGCAAATCTTCGTCCAATAATCTCTTTAAGATTTTTTCAGATGATTCAGGAGTTCACACAGTTTTTTGCCATTTAAACTTCCTTAGAAATATCGTGCTTAGCATTTTGTTTTTGCTACTAATTATCTTAGCGAAATTCGAACGACTAGCGCCGTTGTCTGACTGAAGCTAGAAATGCAATTTCTCTTTTTGCTGATTATGAATTTAGACTCCTGGAAGTGGTATTTGAACTCAATTAGGGAACGTTTAATTTCTGCCCGAATCATCTTTAGAAGGAAAGAATCTTATATTTTAAATATATGGTATTCTACTGCTGGTGCACATCACCCTTCCCATCAAATAATGACGTCCCGTCATTAGTAAACTGCTCATTAGGAGTGCTTAAAATTTTTCAATTATTTTTCTTATTTTATTCTACATCCCTATCTAAAATTCATCTACCGGATTAAGATTATTTTCGGTTCTAGGTTAGCTACTATATTAAGGATTTTTTTTTCTATATCTAGCACTGATTACCTTTACATTTCCAACAAAGTTGGGGCTATTCTACTTTTAAACTATATTTTTTTTGCTGTCTATATGACGTACTACATACTATCTACACAACGTTAAATGAATAACATGATAATATTACACCTAATTCTACATGAATGATTTATAACATACAATATTTGGTTCATCATATTCACTGATGACATAAAAACACTTTCACTATTGAGATTTTTGCATTGTCAAAGCTATTAGGAAGTAACACATTTAGCTTCACATCTATTCATCACCTTTCGTGTCCTTAGTGTACTACACCCTTCTGTTGTAAATTACTGTCCTTCACTCCTTTTGTTGTGGCAAAAATTTCGAAGCACGTACGTTATGGTTTCTTCATGGAACAGTTCGAGTCTAGTTGTCTTTACACGGTATGTTTTTCCTAATAGTCAACTGGGAAATGACCGTTAAATATCGTTCTAATAGTCAACTGGGAAATGATTCTTCCCACTACAGGTGTTGGTGTTTTTCTTCTTAGCATATCATTTTTAGGATTTTTGAGGCACATAGAGAATGTATTCTCCAGTAAAATTGTTCATTTGTGCCTTTTGAAGCGGGTTGTCGTCCTACTATAGTGACTCTCTTAATATATTGTCTTTAAATTCAACTTCGAACCTCTTCAACTATCATTTAACTTCAAATATCGTTAAATATCGTTTATCTTGTACTGCTCGATGGTGTTCTCAGAGTTAAAGTTCAAATTGTCTTTACTTTCTGCTTCAAATATCTGCAAATGTCTTTAAGTGTCATTTAACTTCAAATATTGTCTATCGTGTGCTGGTCGATGGAGTTCTCAGAATTAAACTTCAAATTGTCTTTAATTTCGTCTTCAAATATCTTCAAATGTCTTTAAGTATCTTTTAACTTTAAATATTGTTTAATATCGTTTAGCTTCAAGTATCATCACTATACTGTCAAATTATTATGGGTCCATAGTGAGTATCAACAGCGATATCTACGTATTTATATCTTGTCCTAGCCGATGGGTTTCTCAGCGTTTATGCGATTATATAGTTCGTTAAAGCACTTGATACTGAGGTTCAAATATAGTGTTACCTGATACATAATATGGTTCATAGTCGAAGAAACGACGATCGAAGGTAACTGTTGTTTTCGTAGACGAAGCTGGGATGAAGTTGCCTGGAGTCATGGTGAGTACTCTTCGTTGGTTGAGATATGATGAAAATAGATGTTTACTGGGTCGTATCTGTACTGGGCAGCTTATTGTAATACTCGATGACCAAAGTGTCCATTTACCTTCCTGTAATAAAAACAACGCGGCAGAATCACATGTTCTTTGAAGTAAATACACATACAATAATTCACGCATTAATTGGGTTATAATTTCTTAGCTATGAGACAGAATTAAGTAAATACACTAATATTAGTACTCACAATGAAAATCTAAAACAGAAATTTCTTCAAATTTGTTTTGATAACGAAAATATCGATATTAAATAAACATAATTTACCCTACATTATTAAGTTTGAGGTCTGTTTTTACAATATTTTTTCATGCCTGCATTGTTCACGCAAGTCCGCGCTGTATAAGAAACGCATATGCAGCGTCATAACCGCACGGTTTTACGCAAACGATACTACAATGAGGGAACAAGACATAACAAGGACTAGTGGAGACCTCTATACCCACTAGTTTTCTGATGTCTTCCCTATTTCTTGGCTTAGACGTTCTCATGGGGCTCCGGGTTTAACGGCTGGAATGCAGCGGTTCTTAGTCTCAGGATTTTTCCGTAACTGCAAGTCAACATTGGTGCCTCATATTCGTTTTTCGAATAAGATCATTAGATGCAGGATTTCCATGCTTGCCTTCGTAGATTCCAGTTAATGCTTGGCAAAGAATATAAGCATAATGAAGAACTGACATCAATATCTTTTTTAGAAGGCTATTGTTTGAGCAAATCCTTCAGAACTAAATAAATAAATATGATATATTAAAGTCTTATTAGAATCCTTTAAGCGAGAAACACCTTCACATTAATAGGGAATTCCTTGTGGGTTTTACTTAGTCGCCATTGGACATACACAGGGTTTCAATCCATATATCTTAACTGATTAAATGGTTTTAAAAATTTTCCATATTATTATTGAGATATAATTTCACATCCGCCGTGAAATTCTACATATAAACGTACCAATAGGTTGTTTGGTTATAGTTACCAATAGTTGGCTATTGGTACATATATTACTCGAGTAAGAAACATTATATTTCTCGAGTAAGAAACACATGAATAAGCAAACTTGCGGCGCATAATTACACTGGTAGGCCTAAAATAATTATAATCTGCACTAAGATAAAATATTTCATATAATTAGACGCTTCCGTACTGATAATTTCTTGTTTTTTTTTTTTTGATAATATCCATCTTGGTTAGGACATGGGTCGATTTTTCATAGAAAATCTGAGGGGACCTGAGTCAGTATAGGTAAGATATAACGTGACTGACTTGCGAAAATATTTCACAAAAATTAGAGCACAATATATGTCATAGATAAACCAATGAAATTAAAGGACATTTTTGTCACAGAACTATAGAACAGTGATCTCTCTGTTATTGTATATGTCATAGATATAAACTAGTGAAATTAAATTTTTCGCCAAGGAGCTAAAGACATTAATGTCTCTGTTTCTCTTTGGAAGTAATGTTTAACACAGAGCCGTAGGACAGCATACGTCATAGATATAATATAATGAAATTAAAAAGCTTTTCTTTTTTTTTTTTTTTTTTTTTTTTCGCCTCGGAGCTATAAGAAAGTAAACTCTCTGTTTCTCTTTCAAAGCATTCAGATCCAAAAACGAAAAACTTAGCTCACTGAAGTTTCTATTCAACCTTTAAGTATTGCTTTGACTGGCCCTGATTGGCATAAGAATACTAATTTCTTACACTTGAAGGACTGAGAAATATTCCTTCCTACGATCGTTTACACAAAAAAAATTACAAAAAACAATCATGGGCCTTGAGTTCCTCCCCGGGCTTCCCACAAGACGTGGTCCAACACCACTTGTCGTTCTTAGTCGACCACGAGCTTCCTACCTTTGGTTATTTTCTGTTCCAACCTTTCTATTATCCTTTGAAAGGGCATAGAATTAACACTAACAAAAATAAGACATCTAAACTTAATCAAATCCTTAGTAACATAGACTAATTTAGTCTAACGGTGCGCAAAGTATAGCAATCAAGGATGCTTGTTGTAACAAAACATTGAACGTAGATTTAACTAAACTGAAGTACTAAGGTATGTCTTATGTCTAGCTACAAAAATTAAACCTACATATGCTCATTCTCTCTCGCTCTTAAATAAATAGAACAACATAAAAAAAATTGACATTTTCAAATAAGCAGTTTTTAAGAACAATAGACAGACTTTTGACGACCTTTCTTAATTGTGTTGAATGGTATCTGTTTATAAGAAAAGCATTAAGTTAAGTCTGATATTTGCCATCATTACAAATAACCCATAAAATTAATAAGCACAAATAACGCGGATATTTATCCACTAGGGGACCTAACGTGTGCGAGGGGAGTCGACCCCAGCAATACAAATGACACTCGACCAAAAAAATATATTCATATATTTTTAATTATTCTTTGTAAACAAGCATGAACACTGGCTTGTTTTACATCTACATGGCTCTAAAGCAGCCATGGTTTGAAATTCAAATTTTCCTGTTCACTCATTTTGCGGAGCTACTTCAGAATTTGAATTTTTTCTAACACCATTATTCAGATGAAGGTCATCTGTGTAGGTAAAGGAGACCCTTTTAAGACCTATCCCTATGCCTCAATTTTCTGTGATTAACGGTTTCTTTCGCCAAATTTCTCGCCTTATGCAGAGTTCCAGTCACAGCTGGGTAACAACTCTTCTTTTTTTGCTTCCTTCGGCGACTTTTGCTAAGCTTCCTAGGATGTGTGCTTATGCCGCTGCCGCCAATGTTCGTAGTGCTAGCTACCGCCGGCACCATTTATTGGGGTGTATGGGCGGGGTCACTACTTTTAAAGGCAAAAAATGACGCAAAAGATTGCTATGCCACTTACTCGAATGACGCAAAAAGATTGCTATGCCACTTACTCGAATGACGCAAAAAGATTGCTATGCCACTTACTCGAATGACGCAAAAAGATTGCTATGCCACTTACTCGAATGGGAGTACCCCTTGTCGGCCCTAATGTTAGTGAGATTCCCGCTCTTACCCCAACGGTTCTGCAAATATCGGGTTTGGTACTACCCTATTTACAGTATACCCTGTCTCAGGGTATGGTAACGCGATCGAGTGGTCAAAATGGCCACTTTCTAAAGCCAAACGTACCCGCCTTGGGTTACGGCTAGAAAATTTCTACTCTCTCCTTGGAGGTAATAACCCTCCCTGTCAATATAATAATGACGGCGCCTTGTAGCTCTATTCCTACCCTGCCTGGGTTACGGAAAATACTACACAGTTTTGTAGAAAATACCTTACTTGTATTCTTCCAAAAGGGTCACAAATGTAATTAAAGAAACGAAAATAGGTCATTTATCTGAAAGGAAAAGAAACAGGGGTGGAATATAACAGACCCCATTTGCTACTATTATGCCTAAAATTCTTCTGTTTCTACCAACGTTTCATCGGTCCAGCTAGATTTTGTTTTTCTTTCCGTATTATCTTTTATTTAATTCTTTCAATTCACGGTACAAATACTTTATTATTTAGTAATATACGGCACTACTACATTGCATTTATTACTAACACTAAAAAAATTATTAATTATACACTTGCTTCTACTTGTTAAAAACTGAATACTATTTTTTTTTTTTCATTTTACAATTCTTCATTGAGCCTTTTCTCCATTTTTTCTATTGTACCCAACTCTTTGAGGGGATACAAATTTATTTCTAATAGCCGAAGTTCAAGCAAAGCTGCTCGAAGTTTTGCTAATTCGAGCGCCGCTAAAAGCGAAGTCCATTTACCTTCCTGTTTTGACAAAGCCATTTCTGTTTCAATATATTTCAATATTTTTTTTTTTTGCGTTTATATCAACTTAAAATAAATTTATTATTTTACTTAACCTATTTTGGGGGACTCTATTATCTCCTATGAGATATAAGGGGTTTCCTATCGTAGCCTAGCGGTTATAGGCCTAATCATTTTTCTTATATGTCTGTATCTTTCCAATAATTAAATTTAAATTACAAAGTTTTTAATAGCCTAATTAGTTCGCAGTTTTCCTCCAATTTCCGACACGCGCCATTTGTAGCGATAAAAGAATTTATTGGCACACGATATGGCGAACTAATTAGCTATATAGGCTAAATACAGACATATAAAATGGAATAAACAGAGATAAAAAAGGGACAATAGATTTATTGAACTTACATGCTTAGTTGTACAGCAACGGGTCACTTCAAAGACAAATAAATGGTGACCGAGATTATTTGCGGTACTAATCGTCTTAAGTCTGAATACATATTGAAATTAAAAAAACACATTTACCCCCCACTCCCAAACGCAGTTCTTTCGTCCTGCGCTCTAGGGACTGCCTGCCATTGGCTCAAGCGACCCAAGGACGCAAATCTTCGTCCAATAATCTCTTTAAGATTTTTCAGATGATTCAGGAGTTCACACAGTTTTTTTGCCATTTAAACTTCCTTAGAAATATCGTGCTTAGCATTTTGTTTTTGCTACTAATTATCTTAGCGAAATTCGAACGACTAGCGCCGTTGTCTGACTGAAGCTAGAAATGCAATTTCTCTTTTTTGCTGATTATGAATTTAGACTCCTGGAAGCGGTATTTGAACTCAATTAGGGAACGTTTAATTTCTGCCCGAATCATCTTTAGAAGGAAAGAATCTTATATTTTAAATATATGGTATTCTACTGCTGGTGCAGAACAAGAAAAGTCCCAAGACATAAAAAATTTAAAGTTCACTTCTAAATTTTTCCGTAGAAGATAGGAAAAGTTATACTATGATTGTGATTATTTTCTATGAAGATAAAAAATTTCACTTTAATTCTAAATTTTCTTAAATTCAGTTCTGACCATTCTCAAAGAGATGAAAAAATATAAAGTTCTGTTCCAAATATTTCCCCGGAAGAAGAAAAGTTCAACTTCGATTCTGAATTTTCTCAATGAAAATGAAATAAGTTATTGATCAATTCTATTTTCCCAAAATAATATAAAATTTTCCACTTCAATTCAGATTTTTCTCAAAGAGATGAAAAAATTTAAAATATTGTTCCAAATTTTTCTTAGAAGATAGAAAAGATCAAGTTCTAATCTGAATTTTACCAAAGAACACAGTTCAATTCTAATTTCTCCAGAGGAAATAAAAAGCTTCCACTTCAGTTTAAGTTTACCAAGACATTTAAAAATTTAAAGTTCAGTTCTAAATTTTCCTTAGAAGATAGGAATAGTTATACTTTGATTGTGATTATTTTCTATGAAGATAAAAAAGTTTCACTTTAATTCTAAATTTTCTTAAATACAGTTCCGACCTTTCTCAAAGAGATGAAAAAAATTTAAAGTTCTGTTCAATATATTTTCTCGGAAGAAGAAAAGTTCAACTTCGATTCTGAATTTTCTCATTGAAAATGAAATAAGTTATTGATCAATTCTATTTTCCCAAAATAATATAAAAATTTTCCACTTCACTTCAGATTTTTCTCAAAGAGATGAAAAATTTAAAATACTATTCCAATTTTTCATAGAAGATAGAAAAGTTCAAGTTCTCTTCTGATTTTTACCAACAAACACAATTCAATTCTAATTTTCTCCAGAGAAAATAAAAAGCTTCCACTTCAGTTTTAAGTTCACCAAGACAAAAAAAATTTAAAGTTCTGTTCTAAATTTTTCTGTAGAAGATAGGAAAAGTTATACTATGATAGTGATTATTTTCCATGAAGATAAAAAGTTTCACTTTAATTCTAAATTTTCTTAAATTCAGTTCCGACTTTTCACATAGAGATGAAAAAAATTTAAAGTTCTGTTCCAAATTTTTCATAGAATATTGGAAAAGTTATACTTTGATCGTGAATATTCAAGTTCTCTTCTGAATTTTACCAAAGAACACGCTTCAATTCTAATTTCTCCAGAGAAAACAAAAATCTTCCACTTCAGCTCATTATTTCACAAAGACATAAAGAAATTTAAAGTTCAATTCTAATTTTTCGGTGGAAGATGGAAAAAGTAATACCATACTTGTGAATATTTTCACGGAAGAAAAAAAGTTCTAGTTCAATTTAAAATTTTCTCAACGAAGTCAAGGAAAGTTCAAGTTCTCTTCTGAATTTTCTCAATGAAAAAGAAATTAGTCATTGATCATTTCTATTTTTTCCAAATATATAAAAATTTTCCACTTTAGTTCAGATCTGTCTCGAAGAGATGAAAAATCCAAAATACTGTTCCAAATTTTCTCAAACGAAGCGAAGAAAAGTTCAAGTTCTCTTCGGAATTTTAGCAAAGAACACACTTCAATTCTACGTACGCGCGTGTACGTAGGCTAACCTAGCCTAACATAACTTAACCTAACCTAACTTAATCTAACCTAATCATACACCTAACTTTTTGCCTGTCTCTCACCTAACCTAAGCTAACCTAAGTGAAGCGTCCGTAGGCTAACCTAACCTAACTTAACCTAACCTGATCTAACCTAACTTAATCTAGCCTAACCTAACCTAACCATACTCGCCGGAAAAGGTTAGGTTAACTTATCATGAGCACTCACGATAAGTTAACCTAACCTAACCTAACTTAAACATGTAGAAATGTTTCTATTTATTTATTAATATTTATTTATACTTAACCTAACCTATATTGTTTTGGAGGTTATATGAAGGAGTTTGAACGATTGTCTTTAATAATAGAACGAGTCACTCCTTTTCTAATTTAAAAATTTGATGGGTAAATCCATAAGACAAAGGAGCCAAAATTTAATTTAAAATTAGAATAGAACTTTAAAATTTTTCATCTCTTTGAGAAAAAACCAGAACTGAAGTGGAGCCTTTTTATTTTCTTGGAAAAATTAAAAGAGAACTTTGAATTTTTTATGTCTTTGAGGAATTAAGAACTGAAGTGGAAGCTTTTTTTCATTTTCATTGGTAAAATTCAGAATTGAGCTAACTTTTTTTACTTCTTTAAGAAAATTCAGAAGAGAACTTGAACATTTTGCACTTCTTCGAGAAAAATCAGAATTAAAGTGATGCTCCTTATCTTCATGTCTAATATTCAAATCAATGTATAACTTTTTCTATCTTCTATGAAAAATTTGGAACAGAACTTTAAATTTTTTCATCTCTTTGCAAAAAATCGGAAGTGAACTTAAGAAAATTAGAATTAAAGTGAAACTTTTTATCTTCACTGGAAAATAATCACAATCGTAGTATAACTTTTCCTATCTTCTAGAGAAAAATTTAGAAATGAACTTTAAATTTTTCATCTCTTTGAGAAAAATCAGAACTGAATTTAAGAAAAATTATAAATAAAGTGAAACTTTTGATCTTCATGGAAAACAATCACAGTCATAGTATTACTTTTTCTATCTTCCATCTAAAAATTTAGAATAGAACTTTAAATTTCTTTATTTCTTTGGGGAACTTAAAACTGAAGTGGAAGATTTTTATTTTTTCTGGAGAAATTAGAATTGAAGTGTGTTCTTTGGTAAAGTTCAGAAGAGAACTTGAACTTTTCTTCACTTCGTTGAGAATTTTAAATTGAACTAGAACTTTTTATCTTCCGTGAAAATATTCACAAGTATGATATTACTTTTTCTATCTTCCACCGAAAAATTTAGAAATGAACTTTAAATTTCTTTATGTCTTTTGTGAAATAAAGAACTGAAGTGGAAGATTTTTATTTTCTCTGGTGAAATTAGAAATGAATTGTGTTCTTTAGTAAAATTCAGAAGAGAACTTGAACTTTTCTTCACTTCGTTGAGAAAATTTTAAGTTGAACTAGAACTTTTTATCTTCCGGGAAAATATTCACAAGTATGGTATTACTTTTTCTATCTTCCACCGAAAAAATTTAGAATTGAACTTTAAATTTCATTATGTCTTTGTGAAATAAAGAACTTAAGCGGAAGATTTTTATTTTCTCTGTAGAAATTAGAATTGAATTGTGTTCTTTGGTAAAATTCAGTAAAGAACATGAACTTTTCTTCACTTCATTGAGAAAATTTAAAATTGAACTAGAACTTTTTATCTTCCGTGAAAATAATCACAAGTATGGTATTAATTTTTCTATCTCCCACCGAAAAATTTAGAATTGAACTTTAAATTTCTTTATGTCTTTGTGAAATAAAGAACTGAAGTGGAAGATTTTTGTTTTCTCTGGAGAAATTAGAATTGAAGTGTGTTCTTTGGTAAAGTTCAGAAGAGAACTTGAACTTTCCTTGACTTCGTTGAGAAAATTTTAAATTGAACTAGAACTTTTTATCTTCCGTGAAAATATTCACAAGTATGGTATTACTTTTTCTATCTTCCACCGAAAAATTAGAATTGAACTTTAAATTTCTTTATGTCTTTGTGAAATAAAGAACTGAAGTGGAAGATTTTTTGTTTTTCTCTGGAGAAATTAGAATTGAAGTGTGTTCTTTGGTAAAGTTCAGAAGAGAACTTGAACTTTTCTTCACTTCGTTGAGAAAATTTTAAATTGAACTAGAACTTTTTATCTTCCAGGAAAATATTCACAAGTATGGTATTACTTTTTCTATCTTCCACCGAAAAATTTAGAATTGAACTTTAAATTTCTTTATGTCTTTGTGAAATAAAGAACTGAAGTGGAAGATTTTTATTTTCTCTGGAGACATTAGAATTGAATTGTGTTCTTTGATAAAATTCCGACGAGAACTTGAACTTTTTTATCTTCTGTGAAAAATTTGGAACAGTATTTTAAATTTTTCATCTCTTCGAGACAGATCTGAACTAAAGTGGAAAATTTTTATATTATTTGGAAAAATAGAAATGATCAATGACTAATTTTTTTTTCATTGAGAAAATTCAGAAGAGAACTTGAACTTTCATTGACTTCGTTGAGAAAATTTTAAATTGAACTAGAACTTTTTATCTTCCATGAAAATATTCACAAGTATGGTATTACTTTTTCTATCTTCCACCGAAAAAATTTAGAATTGAACTTTAAATTTCTTTATGTCTTTGTGAAATAAAGAACTGAAGTGGAAGATTTTTATTTTCTCTGGAGAAATTAGAATTGAAGTGTGTTCTTTGCTAAAATTCCGAAGAGAACTTGAATTTTCTTCGCTTCGTTGAGAAAATTTGGAACAGTATTTTAGATTTTTCATCTCTTCGAGACAGATCTGAACTAAAGTGGAAAATTTTTATATTATTTGGGAAAAAAATAGAAATGATCAATGACTAATTTCTTTTTCATTGAGAAAATTCAGAAGAGAACTTGAACTTTCCTTGACTTCGTTGAGAAAATTTTAAATTGAACTAGAACTTTTTTTCTTCCGTGAAAAATATTCACAAGTATGGTATTACTTTTTCCATCTTCCACCGAAAAATTAGAATTGAACTTTAAATTTCTTTATGTCTTTGTGAAATAATGAACTGAAGTGGAAGATTTTTGTTTTCTCTGGAGAAATTAGAATTGAAGTGTGTTCTTTGGTAAAATTTCAAAGAGAACTTGAATATTCACGATCAAAGTATAACTTTTCCAATATTCTATGAAAAATTTGGAACAGAACTTTAAATTTTTTTCATCTCTATGTGAAAAGTCGGAACTGAATTTAAGAAAATTTAGAATTAAAGTGAAACTTTTTATCTTCATGGAAAATAATCACTATCATAGTATAACTTTTCCTATCTTCTACAGAAAAATTTAGAACAGAACTTTAAATTTTTTATGTCTTGGTGAACTTAAAACTGAAGTGGAAGCTTTTTATTTTCTCTGGAGAAATTAGAATTGAATTGTGTTTGTTGGTAAAATTCAGAAGAGAACTTGAACTTTTCTATCTTCTATGAAAAATTTGGAATAGTATTTTAAATTTTTCATCTCTTTGAGAAAAATCTGAAGTGAAGTGGAAAATTTTTATATTATTTGGGGAAAATAGAATTGATCAATAACTTATTTCATTTTCAATGAGAAAATTCAGAATCGAAGTTGAACTTTTCTTCTTCCGAGAAAATATATTAAACAGAACTTTAAATTTTTTCATCTCTTTGAGAAAGGTCGGAACTGAATTTAAGAAAATTTAGAATTAAAGTGAAACTTTTTATCTTCATAGAAAATAATCACAATCAAAGTATAACTATTCCTATCTTCTAAGGAAAAATTTAGAACTGAACTTTAAATTTTTTAATGTCTTGGTAAACTTAAAACTGAAGTGGAAGCTTTTAATTTCCTCTGGAGAAATTGGAATTGAATTGTGTTCTTTGGTAAAATTCAGATTAGAACTTGATCTTTTCTATCTTCTAAGAAAAATTTGGAACAATATTTTAAATTTTTTCATCTCTTTGAGAAAAATCTGAATTGAAGTGGAAAATTTTATATTATTTTGGGGAAATAGAATTGATCAATAACTTATTTCATTTTCATTGAGAAAATTCAGAATCGAAGTTGAACTTTTCTTCTTCCGGGGAAATATTTGGAACAGAACTTTAAATTTTTTCATCTCTTTGAGAATGGTCAGAACTGAATTTAAGAAAATTTAGAATTAAAGTGAAATTTTTTATCTTCATAGAAAATAATCACAGTCATAGTATAACTTTTCCTATCTTCTACGGAAAAATTTAGAAGTGAACTTTAAATTTTTTATGTCTTGGGACTTTTCTTGTTCCGGGAAAATATTTGGGAATAGAACTTTAAATTTGACTCTTTGAGAAAGGTCGGAATTGAATTTAAGAAAATTTAGAATTAAAGTGAAACTTTTTATCTTCATGGAAAATAATCACTATCATAGTATAACTTTTCCTATCTTCTACGGAAAAATTTAGAAGTGAACTTTAAATTTTTTATGTCTTGGTGAACTTAAAAGTGAAGAGTAAGCTTTTTATTTTCTCTGGTGAAATTAGAATTGAATTGTGTTCTTTGGTAAAATTCAGAAGAGAACTTGAACTTTTCTATCTTCTATGAAAAATTGAGCCTGCTAGTAGTATCATTATCTCTAAAATTATTTTTCTTACATCTCTGACCTTTTTAATAGATATTCTGAACGTTTGACGTTCTAGCATACCCTAAAAATAATGAACACTTAACAAAATAATGCATAAGATATTTTTAATGAAATAAGGACATGTAGAATATTGATATAAAAATATGTTAAATACATTATTATACATTATTAGTACACTTGCGCTTCACTTTCCGTCAATTCATCTTTATATTCATTGATGATATTGTCTGCTAATGTCCTTTTTATTCTGCCTGCGATTTCACTGTCTATTGTCACATTATTTTACATAGATAGCAGTTTTGGCACATTGACATGATATGATTTATGATGTTTGATGCAGTTGTATGCATGTCTTCTTTTTCCTTTTGCTTTCATTCGAATGCTAACACCGGAAGAATTTGCGATAAGATCTATCAACGACTAACATGCTACCAGAGAACCATTAGCTAGAAGTTGTCCCTCTTCATCAACTATTATTTTTAAGTTGGCATTCTCTTTGACTACTAATTTCTCTGGTAATGTTACTCTCGCATATCCACCACTTGCATGATGGAAATTCTTGGGTACACCAAAGGAATTTAACTCCTCACTGTCATGACAACGTATGCATACATTGCCAATAAGATCTCCACTTGCACTCGTTTCATAGTTCAGGTATTTCTCCTTGTCAGCGTTCAACACGACAATGATTTTTTTATGTGCACATACTTTCGTCGAATAATTCATCTTCACTTTTTACAGATATGAATTGTGTGTTGATCCTTCCACTGCGTAAAAAATACTGATTTAATGCATGCAATAAACTCGGTAGTGTCGATAACCTGCCATAGAGTACCAGTGGAAAAGCCGCGTCGTGTCCATGAACAAGCACAGAGTACGATTGGTAGAGCCGTAAGCATATTTCATGTCATTTTAAGATACGTAAAAGTTAAAAAAAATACCATGTTAAAAAATTCAAGAAAGTATTTATGAATTGGGGAGGGGACTCTTTGAGGTTGGAAAATGGGTTTAGGAATGACATTATGAATGGAACTTGTTCAGAAAAGATATAATAAAGCCATAAAAAAGTATTAAAAAAAATGCAGAGGGGACTCTTTGGGGGGCCCGGGGAGGGTGTTTGGGGGACCCTTGGGGGAGGGTGCCCTTCTGTGTCTCAATGCACAGAAAATATTAAAAAATGGGGAGGGGAGAAGGGGAGGGGGAGTGTAGGGGGGGAGGGAGGGAGGAGGGGAGGGGGAGGATGGGAGGGGGAGGGGGGAGGGGACGGTGAGGAGGGGAGGAGAGGGAGAGGGAGAGAGGGAGGGGGGGTGGGGGCCCTTTGGAAGCCTGGGGGACCTTTGGGGACCGGTGGAGGACCTTTGGGGGTCCTGGGGGCCGGTTTAGAGCCTGGGGGACATTTGGAGACCGGGTGAAGGCCTTTGGGACCCCGGTGGGTCTTTTGGGAGCTCGATGTGCCTTTGGGAGGCCCCGGGGTGGGTCTTTGAGGGTCTGGGGGCCGGGTGGGAGCCCTGGGAACCTTTGGGGACCGGGGGGTTCCTTCTGGATTGGGGTATAGGGATTGGAACCCTTTGGATCGGGGTAGGGCGATCGGGGCCCTTTGGGGTTGTGGTAGGGGACCTCACAACACTGTTCAATGGAACTTGTGTATTATACCGACCACACTCAAAACCTCTTCTAAAATCATCTTTTAAATCATCTTTTATATCAACGTCTCTAACGGTTTCGCCGAAATAATTCCATAAGCTGTCTAAAACCGTTTCGCCCGAATAATCCCCTAAAAGTAATTTCTGTGTGTTTCCTTTTTGTTTTTTGGCATCTCTGTGCTTTCACATTTCAAATTTCTAGGAAACCCTTTCCTACGTTAATCTCTTCATCTCATGAATGTTCCTAGCTAAACTATTATGGTTTCGTTAGAATATCAATTTATCTCTCCGACTTAAAGCTCCGTGAAGCCGTATTTAAAAATAGAATTTCTATCTCTTTAGACTCCCGCATAATTCCAAGATAACAAGTGATGTCATTTATAATTCCAGACACTAAAGATCGATGAAGCCCTATTTAAAAATAGAATATTAATTTTTCTCTCTGACCTAAAGAACGTTTATCCCTCAGGCCTAAGATTAAAGAAGCCATAATGTTTCTTAATTCTCCCCTTCGTGAATCAATAATTTCCCCTAGCGATTATGTAAATCAAGTTCTCAGGCCAGGCTAGCCAAACAATCTCATAACATTCGCGTCAAGCATGTCCATTCTCACTGACAACGAACAGACATAAAACAGGAACATGAATTGCTGTTGTCATCCTTAAATGTGACAAAATTCCTGTTTTTTCATTCTCACTGACAAAAACCATAAAAACAGCCATAAATGTGAGAAAGTTCCTGTTTTTCAAATTCTCACTGACAAAAACCATAAAACATCCATAATTTGATGTTGACAACCATGAAAAACATCAAATAAATCGAACAACACACATAACCATCCATGAAAACAACAGACATAAATGTGAGAAAATTCATGGTTTTTCATGTGAGAAAATTCCTGTTTTTTCATTCTCACTGAGAAAACCATAAACCACGTGGTGCTGTTCGGAGTAACACCCCCCTCTCTACTTCTGTAGAGACAAGACCTATTACCAACGGGTCAAGGATAGATGAATCGTTACTACCTGGACCATTAATGGATTTTAATGCAGGAATGGGCTACGATGAGGTCCCATACCAATGGGGTACTGTACAGACGAGGAAAGAGAAAGGAATGAAGAATAAAAACCCTATTGATGATTTGGCTAATGATCTGGTTGAAATTTCATTTGAAAAATTAATTAAAAAGAGAATTGAATACTTTACTTTGATTTCCTGGAAAATTACAAACCTTGAAAAGTACTTAGGCTTTAAAGCTTCTAAGGAAGTTTTAACTTTTGATCAAACCAAAGGAGATGTTGAAGCCCAACGTCAAAAACTAACAATGGACCTGTTGGCAGCATTAAACGCTCTGGAACATTCTGGGTCTTTTGTACAGCTGCTCTCCCACGAGAAGCTGAATCAAACAATCATGGACAAATTGAAACCAGCTTTAAGTAATCTTAGGATTAAGGTCGACAGATTAAAAGCTTTTAATGAGGAAGATATACAAAATGTGGTAGAGAACACGTCTACAATGAAAGAGGAAACAAAGAAAATGAGGGCGAAAGAAGCTAAAAACAGGGCAAATGAGACACTTGGGGCAGCTTTTGCATTAGGGCAAAATTTGCATGAGCCTACTAGTGTGCAGATTATTGAAGAAATGAAAATTCAGGCGAAGATTTCCTCAACTATTATTCCAAATGTAAACAGTTCTACGATGACTGAGAAAACAAGAAAAATGAGAGTGAAAAAAACTGAAAATGGGGCAAATGAGACCAAGATTTTTGGTGAGCAATCTAGTGTGGGAAGTACTACCACGCTGCCACAAATACTCCCTGCTTATGGCAATGATTCCGAACTGCCACTGACACACACTTTGCCGTCTGATAGTATTTCGCCGTCTCCAAGAGACGGCGAAATATTGCAGAAATTAAACAGAATTGCATTATTTACCTTTTCAACAGATCGTCCTGATATATTTTTATGTCATCTTGAGAAAACTATGAAGCTACTAAAATTTGAGTTTGAATATTCCTCAGATGACCTTGAGTGCTGCTTGCGATTGATTCTACCCTCACTTTCATCGTCGATGAGAAATCTTTATCTCCGGATGACCAAGCAAAGGCAAAGGAATCAATGAAACTGGAAATAATTACAATTCAAGGTATTTTGAAGTCTTTGATAAAGGACTACACAGCCACAAGGATTCCATTCTCGATTCTTAGCCGACAGCTAGATTTGATTCTAAAGGAAATCAGAAAAATTACATCTGGATTAGAAGAACACAATCTGGAAAAGTATTTATCCTTTGTTGTTCGTCTTATGGAGATCCTTCAGTTTGACAAATATGTGATAAATATTGAGAAACTAGTTTGTTGCATTAAACAATTTTTAGCAAATTCTTTTACAGAAGAAGATAAAAAAATGGTTGCCCAGTTTTTGATCAATTTAATGCAGAAAGAACAAAAGACGTTAACACATGGACTGTTTGAATCAATTTTTATGAAAAGTAATTCGTCATCACTAGGCCTAAACATATATCGAATTCTTACTAAGCTTAAAAAAAATGTCTATTTTCTCATTTTACTCAACCAAAATCATTATTTGGATCAAATTTCTCAAACAAAAAATGTGAAATTTTGTGTGAAGGGGCCCGATTGTTTAGAAATTGAACTATTTTTACTGAGCAGACAAAAACAAGATCTTTTTCAAAACGGAACCAAAACTTTAACTCCTGAAATAAAAAAGAATTCTAGTTCATGGTCCAAAGATATTTCGGGAGTACTTTTTGATGATGGTGTTAATGAGCCAGACACGTCTGTGTCAATACATCAAGATGGCAATGGAAAAACACATTTAAAAGAAAACAAGTGTTCAAATTGTAATTCGACAAAGTCTTGGGATGTAAAGCTAACTTTTTTTGGTATATTTATAGTAGTATTGTTGGTAGCAATCATGGCAGTTTTGGTAACTATTGCCGTGGTTTTAGTATGTTTCAGAAAAAAAAAGAATGGCTCCAACGCCATCGTGCTCAAACGTATAAGAAGGTAGAACATTCTGTAGTATTTTGAAGGAATAGATTTTTCGAATATATATTCAATGCTTGTTAACTTGTTTACAAGTTTGATTACGGTGTCTAGCGCGTTAACAAGTTATTTGGGTCAATATTGGTCATATTGAGATCAATAGGGCTACAGACCAACGTTTAAAAACTATTAAAGTGGTCCAATGCACATGAAAATCAGTATATTAAGGATACCAAGTCCCTGACTCAAGATTTGAAACCTGAATATATACAAAAAATAATTGAATAACAGCGAAACAAGACGCGCTGGTTTTAAAATACAGGTTTATCACTAAAAAAAGACATGTATATACCTTGAACTAGAAATTGCGTAAATCTCTTGGCAAAGGTGTAATGCCCTGTAGAATAGGACTGCTAGAATACCTACCAGAAAAACCTGTTTGGTACAGGGGCGCCGCGTAAAGGCCCAGAATAGCATTGGAAGGAACGTAAAGTAGTAGAATAACATGGAAATTGCTATACCTGCACGCAAATAACATGGAAATTGCTATACCTGCACGCAAATTCAAAAGGTCAACTCTACTTGTAAGATATGCCCCGAGGGTATTTAAGGTTTTTATGGAAACGCTGGTGGTATAAACTTCAGAGGGGGCTCATTGGATTGGAAATCGGAAGTTGAAGAGCCATCTTTAAAAGTCAAATTTATCGGAGGGCAGCTATGGCCCGACCCCACGTCATATTTTCCTCAAATGCATCCGATAGAAATTTTAAGATAGCAATTTGTTAAAAAATCGTCCGAAGATCTCATAACATGGTCTTTTGGGTTGACAAAACCCCCCAGAGTATGTGGGTAAGGGTTTTAAGCTATGCCCTGGGTGGATGCAAGGTTCTTAGAAAGAGGTGGTCTTGTGAACTTTAGAGGAGGCTCATTTGATTTGAAATGCATAGCTCTAGTTTCCATTTTAAGAGTCAAGTTTTATCGAGAGAAAATAGCCCCCCCCCCCTCTGATATACTATTTTCCCCAGACACATTAGATCGAAATTGTGAGATAGCAATTTTATAGCCAATAGTCTAAAGATAATATAACAACGTCTTCAGTAAACAAATATAAGAAATATTTAGGCGGACGTCGAACTTAGTCAAAACAAACAATGAGCATGTGGACTTTCAAAAAGGTGACAAAGTAGTATCTCAAGAACAACTTATATTATTAAGCTAGATCTTTAAGAGTAAGTTGTGGGGGATTTTGAACTAGCCATAGGGCACTATGTGTATACTTTTAGTACTACAACTACAGTTACTGCAACTAATGACGCAAAGAGTATTAAGGTGAAACTTCTTAGAAGTGTTTAGGGAGTGTTCCAATTAAACAAAAAAAAAACTGTATACATGCAGGTTTTCAAAAAGGCATATAAGCAATATCATAGGCAGCACCACTCTATAATAGCTATAAATATCATTGAAACATTTAAAGAAGCTAGTTCGATTCAAAATTAAAAGTTCTAGGGTCCTTTCTAAGACTAAAAAGAGATTGGAGGGCAATCAGCCCGTCTCTCAAGCTAATTTATTTCCCAAACACATCTAGTCAAAAATTTGAGACAACTATTTTGTTCAGCATAGTAGAACGGTCTATTAACTATTTCCTTGGGGATATTGGGCAAGTCGAACCACCACAATTATGCCAAACTATGGATTCTTATAGAAAAAACCGAAAAGATATAAAAAAAAAATTCATGAAAATGAATGTCAATAAAAAACAAACAGAAATTCATATAAAAAAAAACTTTCTACAAAACAAGTTTTTCAAACAAAACTAAAGAGCTCCATTAAGCCAAAAACGGGCAGAAATGAATTCAAGTAATCATCCAAGCGTAAAACTACCACAAATCTCTATCAATAAATAAATGAAACTCAAAATGAACAGAAATTAGAATAAATAGCCGAGTCAAACTCGAAATGAGTAAAAACTAACATTAGTAGGGCTGATAACAGGTCGTATCCAGGGAGGAGGGGTTAGGGGGTTTGAATCCCCCCTCGAAATGTTTATCTGACTCGTAAAAACATAACAAAAATGGACATAAAATAAAGTTTATAAAAAAAAAATTGTGTAAACCCCCTTCCGAAAAAATGTTAATTTATGTTTGTTTTGAGTTTGGCTATTTATTATAATTTCTGTTCGTTATGAGTTTCATTTAATTGTTGATAGTGATTTATGGTAGTTTTATGCTTGGAAGATTATTTGGCTTTATTTTTGCCCATTTTTGGCTTAATAGAGCTCTTTTACTTTTCATTGAAAACTTATTCGGTGGAAAAAGTTTTTTCTAAATTAATACAAATATATGACACCGTCATTCAGGCAGGGGGCTGGCACCCCTTTCCCCCCTTTATGGGCGCCCATGGAGAGAGGGGTGATTCCAGTGAAGAGCCAAAGCTCAAATGTTCTTTTAATCAAAGAAAAAAATATTGCCATAGAGTACTGCCAATTTCTGCAATTTTGTCTTGCAAAACAAAACTTTGGCCAGACTAGAGCCAGAATGCTATCGCGAAAACCCCCAGAGACATATAATAGTTTAGAGCTATTAATGCTAGCTATATAGCCTCCCTGTCAGGGTTGCCAACTTGCACACTTTACCAGTGAATGCATTCTTTTTTACCTCAGAGGGAATGCGAAAGAGTGAAAATGACTCTTTTGGGTGTTAGTTTTCATTTACTTTGAACGTCAATAGTTGGTAACTTCATCAGAAGTGTAATTAACCCAAGGAATAGAGTTACCAACTTGCACACTTTTCGGTTGAAATGCACTATTTTATGCCTCAGAGGTAATGAGGCATAATGCCGCAGGCAGCGGCAACCGTCCGCATGCAAATTTGTTTACTTGCTATCTTTTTGAAAAAAAATCACTCTTTTTTTTTCCTTAATTTGCACTCTTTTTGGACGTCAACAGTTGGCAACCATGCTCCAAGCTTCAGTGACCATGTATTGACCCTTTTGTGAAGTAAAATGTAATACGATTTGTGACTGAGCTTTTTTTTTTATAAAAATCAAGAATTTACAGAATGGGATAAGCATGAACGTAGTTTTAGATTAAGATTAGATAAAAAAAATGATTATCTCCTCCATCTTTCTTCTTTAGTATGTTTACGAGAAATTACAAATGAATATGATTTACTATAAAGAACAAATGAAAAGGTGCTGATGATTATTCAACGATTTTTGAAACATAATACAAGTCTAACCAAAAGTTTTTAAATGACAGGACGAGAATTAGAATGTCGAGAGGTGGCGTTTCAAATATCTTACCCTCCTTGATGTCAAACAGATCACTACCCTCGTCATTTTATTTCAATTAATTTGTCATTAGTTTTTAACACTGTTAAAACAGGAACAAAAGGAAACAATATATCCACGACCGCAAGGGTTTACGATGAAAAGCCTTTACGCTAATTTTGATTGCAATAGAAAGCAATTAACTGGCAAATGCTTTCTATTTCAATGGGATTATCGGCGTGACAAACGAGTTGAATATGAGAGCCTCTCAGCATTCAATTTATTCCTTCATTTATTAGGCTGGTTGATGATGGTCCTCGCAGGACAATTAAATAGATAAACATGTTGTTTGAGATTTAACGACGAGACACAAGCCATAATGGTTTGATGTGGACAGCTTTGTGTTACACCGGCGCGGGTCGGTATCATGCCCTATTGAAATTAGGGATGTATAGTCATCAATTCGGCCACCCGTGTCTTTCGCTTATTACGAGTAACCAGGTGAACTCTAATAACGAAATGACGGATCTTTTCACTTTGAAGAACTAAGCTATATATACGAAATAGAATTAAGCTAAAACAGTATATTACATTGGTAAATGTGAACCCAGGCTGAATCCTTCCATTCTCTACAGTTGAACATTCCCTTGGTAGGCACATACACAAGACTTTATTTCTCCAGAAGGTCCAAAATCAGTACAAATTTATAAAAACATATACAAAAGGGCGAGGGAATTTAGGAAAATTTAGCATTTATGGGGTATCCAGTTCTCCTCTCTCCTGCGTGAGGCCCTATACCTTGGATCTATCTTGGCCAGATTACTTCAGAAGAATAAAAACGGTACTTTCGCATTATATGGGCCCCTCTAAAAAAGTCCAACAAGAGATGCTACAGTCAAACGGGAAACACGCAATGTAAAACCTGTTTTTTACAAGATGATTCAATACACCGCAGTAGAGAAATACATTGTATAGCATGGTTTTAAGATATTTAAAGTGTTGTTCTTTCGTGTTTTGGGGGGGGGGGTACCTAGGTTAGGTTACGTATTTAATATATGCTATGCTTTGTCCCCCAATCCCCTTAATGTGGAAATATATAGCCCAAATTTTTTTCTAAACTATTATATAGTCATCCTATTTTATTTTATTAGCATTAACCAAACTTGACTTTTTATGACTTTTTCATATTTACCAGTTTCAACTTTTTGCCTGCTCATTATTTTTCAACTCTCTTGACGGTACCTTGATGGAGATACAGATGGAATATTTTATCTTCAATTTGCTCATTGTTTTTTTTTTTTTTTTCCTCCGACTCCCTTAGTTTCATTCCGTGACTCAGGCTTTGTCTTTTCTTCTTATTACGTTTAGTTTTTACTTCCCAGCCTCTTTGGAAAACTATGGCTAACAGATTTTCCACCCTCCAATAATTGTATGGGTTTCATCAAAGATCATACCTTTTAAGTTATTTATATTTCTCATTATTTTATGCTCAATGGCTGATTTTGAAAACCAGGTGGATTAAGAAGATGGTTTAAAAAATATTATGAAAACGGTTCCAGGGGACCGAAAATTATTTATTGCAGCTTCGGAACATGGACACTCATAAGGGGGGCAGGGGTGCCATCCCCTGGCTGAATGACGCTGCCTTATATTTTTATATTTTTTAAATTTCTATTATACAGTACAACATTGGAAGGGCAATTAGACCAGGTAAGCCCCCCCCCCTAAAACTCAGCTTATAGGCAACCATGCTTTGAAATCACATAAACAAGTCAAAAGAACATGGATAATTTTATCATTTTTCTAAAATAACACGGGGAGGGGAGAAGCCTGAAATTATTTTGTTGCGGCTGGGTAACTTTTGTTAATTTTTTTTTTATTATTTCTGGCCCTCTAAGGGGGGTGGAGGTGTGTCCAACCTATCTCTGAGTTTCTTTTATCAAGTTTTTTTAAGGCTGCAAACTAAACAAGAGTACAAAGGAGTACCAAATTTCACTAATATAAAATTGATTTTGCTTTTCACGAGTTCGCCCTAACCCTCCTAAAAATCATGTGTAGGTTACTGCTACGGTCAATTATTTATTACCAACGGTCAAAATGACAATTAAAGATCAGTATTACTATAGCCTACTGCTATGCTATAATACAACTATACCGCTACTACTACTATACTGCTAGATTAAACTTCCATGTTACTATTAATATACTGTGCTATTATAATAATAGAGGCAAAATTTTAATTCAAGAGTTAAGAGTTCAGTCCATTTGAAAAAGAGGTAAATTACTGTTTTACACTTGAGTGCTAAAAAGTGCGCTTAACTTCATTGGTTTATTATTTGTGACGTGCTGTCCTAAGTCGATAATTTTTTTATTGTATGTCATAAAGAGATTCTAAATAACCATTTTTTTATTATTCTGTATTTACCCATTATTGCTATGTCAAATTTTCAGCAAGGGAAAAGAATAAAAAACCAAATTAGTCCTTTAGTATGGAATTGGAAATGAGTTAAAAGAACAACAAATTTTCGAGTCTTAGCGTTCTTTTACAAGTGAACTCTGTTTACTATTGTATGTATGTATTTCCAAAAAAAGCCATTGGGCCATAGGAAAAAAACAAAACAGAACATAAACATAACAAAACCAGCATCAAAACACAAATAAAATAAAAAGAAAAAACAAACCAAATCCATGTGTCTTCCTCTACTTAACTCATAAAGGGCTAAATTTTGATTAAGGTACCAGATCCACTATATTGTAAATAATTTCACTTGGCTGAAGAAATTCCTAAGAATCGTTCATCAATAAAAAAAAAAAACTGTTTTGAAGATTATTCCTTGTCAAGCTGTGAGGAGTTGCGAATGTAATATTCATTTTCAATCTTGGTTTAGATTATATTCGCGCTGGGTTGGCATCTACTCATTTTTCTCCGTTCTTTCGTCTTCTTCTTTTTTTTGCCTTTTGCTGCTTGTTTTCTTGATCTGTTGTTATTTTTGTCTAAAAACAGACTACTTTGAAGTGTTAAATTTATCTTTATGTTTAATGTATTAAGCTCAGGCCTGGATTTACCAAAAGGCTAGGACCTAGAGGCGCAAAATGCCAGGGGCATACAAAATTATTACTGAGTTTTCTTTTCTTAACACAAACTCGACCAATTTTTTTTTTTTTTTTTTTTTTTTTTTTTTTTTTTTTTTTTTTTTTTTTTTTTTTTTTTTTTTTTTTTTTTTTTTTTTTTTTCCAATATTCACGGCGCCAGGTACTTCAAAGTATCTGATATGCCGCTATTCATTTACCTCGTTCAATGGCCTCGAGGTTTTAAATGTCTATTGAACCTTCTTTTGAAGGTGTCAACAGAGGGATTTGCAGGGATAACATCCTCAGGAAGATCGTTCCAGATAGAAGTGCAACGCCGGATGAAGCTGTTCCTCAAGTACTCGGTTTTCGGCGTATCCTCCTTTAGATAATTGGACCGAGCTGTGTGCCTTCGTGTCTGCCTTGTCGGCTGGACAAAGGGGGGCACAATTCGAGAGAGCTCGTCTGAGGGAGGTGAATTCATGTACTTGTAGAAAACAGCCATCGACGCTACATCAAACCTTTTATTTAGAGGCTGGAGTGATTCTTGTGTAGAGGCACAGCACGCCCTATTCTGGATCTTCTGAAGTGGTGCCAACAGCGTTTTCGGAGCACCAGCATATAGCAGGCATCCATATTCAGCTATGGGTCTGATCCAAGACTTGTAGAGTGGAATGATCGAGTTTGATGGAAGAAGGTTTTTGCAGCGAAGAGTAACTCCCAGCTTTCTTGCGCAGGAGGTTCTAACCCTATCAAGGTGGCAATTCCAAGAGAGATCGGTGGAGAAATGAATCCCCAGTAGACGAAGCTCATCGACTCTCTTTATAGCTTCATTTTTGAAGATGAAACTGGGGTATTGATGTGGCACCTTTGATCGGGTAATTAGAAGCTCCTTTGTTTTCGATGCATTGAAGTTGATCATCCTTGCATCAGACCACTTTTCAATTTTCAAAAGATCCATCTGTAGGGAAAGGGAGGCTTGTGTTGGGTCTTCGTGTTTAGGGACGGCTGAGTATGTCGTGGTATCGTCGGCAAAGTGATGCAGAGGGTTTGCGAGGTTGTCTCCCATGTCGTTTATGTAGATAAGGGGTACCCTGGGGTACCCCTGCTTTCACTGGATATTCGCGGGACATAAACCCGTCAAGAACAACCGGCAGTGAACGATCGGAAAGAAAGCTCTCAATCACTTTTAACAGACATCCACGAAAACCATACACATAGAGTTTCTTTAGCAGGCCACGGTGCCATACTCTGTCAAAAGCTTTCGCAATGTCGAAGGATAATAGTCTGATGTCGTATCCCATTGCCAGAAGTTCTATCCACTCTTGATACTGGACCACTAGGCAGTCTAATGTTGAGCGTTTCCGGCGGAATCCATATTGGCGATCGTCTAGAAGGTCATTTGATTCCAGGTACTGATGAAGTGTTTTATTGGAGACGCTCTCGTAGACTTTGCCAACACAGGAGAGAAGGCTAATAGGCCTGTAGGAGCCCAAGCTCGTTGGATCGCCTTCTGGCTTTAGAGTAGGTATAACATGGGCGGAGTCCCATGTTCGTGGGAAGGTTCCGGAGCGAAAGCACAGCCGGAAAAGCAATGACAAGGGTCCAGCTAGTTCGGCACTGCAGGACTTGAGGACAACATTTCGTATGTTGTCAGGACCAGTGGCTTTGGTCACATCAAGATGTTGCAGAATGCGAAGGATCTTGGGAGCAGAAAAATTCACGCGTTCCAGGACAGTGTCGGTTCGGTCGGAGAAATTTGGCACTTCTCTACCGTCGTCGTCTAGATTCGAGAATTCGGCAAAAGCCTTATCAAGAGCTTCAGCCTTTGCCTGTGGATCTTTTACCACTGTCCCGTTAGTCTGGAGAGAAGGAATTGGCCTCTTATAAACTGTCAGATTTCTCCCAAGAATGGCACCTAAGAGTTCAGGTACCTCTACTATCCCCGAATTTTTGGGGACTTCGCAAAAACGGGGTGGCAAAAACGCTTGGGCTTAGGAGCATCAAAGCTTTAAATTCGGCCCTTGATTAAGCTAACCCATCGAACTCTGCCCTCTGTTAGCAAAAATAGAAATTTTATTATAATTATTGTATTATCACTTACCTTACCTTACAGCAAAATTACCTTACTTTAAGTAAAGATTTATCTTACAGTTTCAATGCCCCAACCTAGCTGAACTTCAGCATTGTATTTTAATGTATGGTTTGTATTTTCTCTATGTCATCTAAAGTTTTACCAGTTATCAATGCATCGATATATTTATGTTTTATTTTTAAATAAAACATAAAATTTTGTTTTATTTTTCAGAACAAAGCTCTCATTTAAGTGTTAGTCAAGATGCTTTAAGAATTGTTGAAGGCCTTGGAACATCATCTCTTATTTCGTTTCAATGCCAAACAAAAACAGCCAAGTGTTTTTATTTATAATGGTTTATATTTTTGCTTAATATGTTAAATAAAAGCAAAAAAAATTAAAATTAAAAAAGATTATTGTTTTTAACTTTCACTATAAAGTTATATCCTACCCTTCTTCCAATATTGACCCTTCAATTCTTTACTGATTTGACAGCCTCCTTTTAGTAAATACCTACGTTGAACTTAGTAGCATTTGAAAGAACAAAAAAGAAGCACAAAAGACACATAGGCTTTACATAGTGAAATTCTTTAATTGACATATAAAACAAACAACATAAAACCAGAAGGGAGCATTAAATTAACTGCACAAGAAAAGCAATTGCCTATTTTTCAGAGTATCTCCAATAATCGCACAAACATGACCATACCCACAACTGGATTCAAAGATGACGGGGGAAGGGGTTGGCTCATTTTTTTTCAGGGCTTCTACTATTGAAAGTCATTTTAGGTTTTACTAAGTCGATAAAATAAACAAAATCATGTATTTTCATGCAATTGCTCACATTTCAGGGAAGGGGAATTGAAACTGGCTCTGAATTCCGTTGCATATAGCTTATTAGTAGTTTGAAACACATCAAGGTATCATAAGCTTCTGTAATTTAATCACTTAGTCATCAATAATTTAATAAAATAAACGAAAGTAAAAATCTTAGATGTTCTAAAATATTGACCAGGATCATTTTTTTTTTATTTTTGTAATCAGCCCCCCCCCCCCATTTCCCTCAATTTCAAGATTTCGACAAAATTTTACTTTGTATAATAAAATTTTTATAAACTGTATAATAAACGTTTCCTTTGTATTTACTTTTACGTCGCCTCTATCCATTTATGTCGTTTTTCCCATTTCATCCACCGAAATGAAATTTTCAGGAATCACTAAAAAAATCCCACGAATAAGAATATAAATCTTACAGTACTGCAGAAAAAATTACAGATTGTTACTTCTAACACTCAAAGTCTTGACTATTTAAAAAAATATGAATAAAAATTAATGAGCCATCTTATACTGACAAAATTCCTTAGATTGAATATACATAAACTAAATTCAATTGGATTTTAAGTTCGTGTGATTAATGGAGTATTTATATATCAATGCAATGTAACACGAGTAAAGCTTAATGCAAAATGTAAAAACAGGTAAGTAACACTTTGAAAAGGGAGATCAGAAAAACTACATCGACTAATTTGAAATTGAATGTAAAGTGATCATCAGAGATCACATACTTCAGTAAGACCAGATAGTCTATAAAAGTAAAAAAAAAAATCTAAAAAAGCACTACATTTATATGAAAGACAAGCTGGGTACAAAAGAGGCTGGCAAAGTCCAGCCGAGATGCATAGAGCCCATCCAGTGGTTTTTTCTCTTTTTGTAGCAAAATCAACCAATTATTTACAGCGAAAGACAATTCGGGTAGCATAACCATTTTATTGTGACCTTAAAAGTCTTCCCCACGTCTTTGAAAGCGATGAAACGCTACCAATATATATAACCGCCATCTTTCTCTATTTGTTGACTGCTGAATTCGTCGCGCCACTAACTGCCAAAAAGGAGAATGACATACAGGACAATACAAATCATCATCATATTCATCACCAGTAGCATCATCAACGAGACGATCCTCCTCAACAGGGTCATGTTCGTCGTCAGTAGTATCGTCAACGTGATGATTTTCTTCAATTCGATTGCAGTCACTTTGTTTAATAGTCTGGACCTGAGGTGTTATTACTTCGACACCATAGAGATCTAAAAAAGAAACAGTTGTCTTATAGACCTGATTGACGAGGAAAAACAAGTCAAACATAACATTACTTAATGATGGATAATTATACTAGTCGGATATCAAGTAGATTTTTTGTATTAATTTGTGGATTTGTGTCGCACATACAATATATTTTTTTTTTCCACTGAAGTAGTCTAACAAAGCAGGATTGTTAATAGATGGAAGAAGTGGCTGCCGAAAAAAAAAAAATCTGCTTCTCTTGGTAAGTCATGCTTGAAGCTATAAGCCAATATGCAAAAAAAACTTATTTAAAAACCTGGGTTTCTTATACGCTAATTGGTAATGGCTTTTTGACTATTGCGACATTAAGTTTTATATGATCCATTTTTACTTCGTCTGTTTAAAATTGTGGTAAAAAGTTGCATTCATGAGAGGGGAGGGGGGAGGGGGTGGTAAATTTTGGATACTATTTTTATTGTTTCATGTTACAAATACCTGAACTTGAGCTACATTTTAAATCCAATATGATTTTTTTCTTTTTTTCAGGTCTTAGGAAAAATCAGAATTGGAGTTTAAAAGGGGGAGGGGTTCAAAGTACCAAGTGAGGCGCGTACATGGAAAAAATACTGATTGATCTCAATCTCTTCGCTAGAGTCCTAAGATCTTTACCATTTTTCCTCAGTTTCCCTTTTTTCATAAATTATTTATACTTTGTGGGTTTTTTTTTTCTTGTGAAATAAATTCTTTCCACATGTGACTATATCAAACAGCCAGTTTGATTACTGAAGTTAAAATCTTAAAATAAATAATTGGGTCCCTCTAATTAAATAAAAACCCTTATTCGAAACTAAAATCTCTGAATTCCACACAATATATTAATCACTTCGTTTTTGGAACTTGAGGACATCATATAGCCTATGAGAAATTAATAATCTATTTTCATAAATCTTCTTTCAAAATTATTTTAACACTTACTTATTTTCCATTAAAAATTAAACTGTGAATAACGTCAGTCTGTAAACCTAATTACACAGTTCTGAACATTAAGTTAATTTTGTGTAAAAGGCAATGTTTCAATGATTTACAAAAATGTCCCCCATATAGCCCCCTACTAATATCATCGTCATCTATTCAATGTTAAATATCGTAGGCCATCTGTCGTTTATATTGTCAATTAATGGAAGACGGTCACTTAGCCAATCCAAATAGTTCTTCGGTCCTTATAGATTTACGGCTCATTTCCAAGGACTGGAACAGTAATGACCATTGTGGACAGAGATTAAACATGTATCCTTATGAAAGGATATATTGGACAACGGAAGGGCTTCTCTTTGTCTTCTGGGACGGGAAAAGTAAAATAAACTGAAGGAAGACATAAACTTAAAAAAAACATAGCGTAACAATCAGAGGTTTACGAAAGAAGTTGAGATAAAATTGGGGTAAGGAGAAAAAAGATATTTCCTACTGCTTCCATTACTTTTTTTTACTTATTCAGGGACGGTGGCGACGGAAAAGATAAAGTTCAGCATTTTCTGCAATTATAAACGGGAGAGGTTTGCGGGTGGAATTAATGGTTTGACTCGTGATTGCTTATCAGTAAAGGCAGATAGAGGGAGGGGAATACTTGAAACAGCAAAGGGTCCAACCAAACTTAGCTACTAGACATTTTCTTTTATATTACATCTTTTCGTGTTCAGTGATATGGTTTTAAGTACTTCGTAAGTACATTCAAATCACTGATATTTTAAAGTGATGATTGATTCCTTCTAGCCTGAAAAATAAATGGGAATCATCGGGGTAACTCAAGCGACTCTGTTACTTTCTGCAGCTAATGTATTACCGATAGATTTTTTTTTTATTTACGGGCAATTATTTTTGACATATACTAGTTTGGAAATGAGTCAAATGAAATTGAAGCATTTTCAATTTTTTTAATTTGAACATTTGATTGAAGATGGAGGGAAATCATATCCCCATCCATCTAGACAGAAAGTTTATTCCCCCTTCCCACCAAAAAACAATCCCTCAACACTCTAAAATCTCTTTACCCCCTATCTCCTCTACCATTCAAAAATATCTCCACAGAGTTGTAGAAATGTATTCTCCGAGGTGGGTACATACCAAGCTCATTCTCAACAGAGTGGTTTCTTTTTCTTCATTGGATTCCAGGATGAAAGAATTGACTAACCACATTGAAAACCCTCATGATAAACAGTAATGGCTTTTCTAATGTCCTTAGAGTTTACGTGATCGGAATTAATGAGCTGGCTAAAGTAAAATACATAATCCCTTGAATATCCCTGGCACACATGAAAGAAAATAATGAAAATGATGCCCCATATAACAAAACATAAGGGGAGGGAAGACAATGATACAAAGAAATAAAAGACTTCTTTAGAGGCAACAGTTGGTCAAAAGCCAGCTGTAAAAGAGATTTAATAATATGTTAAATAATTTATTTATACCTTAGCAACTAAAACTCCTAAATCTGGTGCTATTTCAGGGAAAAACAAGTCGAACTAAAGGAAAATTTAAGAAAATATTTCATCATTAAAGCTTATATTTGTAAAATAGCAACTATATGATAGCAAGAGAAGTCTATACTTAAGATAATTATTTACAGGAACGTACATTGGAATACATTTTTTAAAGCGGCCCGCAGCTGGAAGATTCATTGATAACAGCTATAGTTTATTCAATCGCCGTTTTTTATATTTAGTTGGGCCATTCCGGAGGTAGTCCACCTTGTTCATGCGTACCCGAAGAGTGAAGGGGTAGACAGAGACTTCTCTCTCTGAGATGAAACAATTTAAACAGAAAGTAAACATTTTTTACTATTCGGGAAAAATATCACAATATGGAGAAAATTGTCACAGGCGCATATTTAAAACTAAACCATATGAAAGATTCGATTTTATATACTTCCAAATATTTCAGGAAGAGAGAGCGACTTACCGATTATACTCTCGAACACTGAAGTCCTTTAAACAAAAATCCTCTACTTTTTTTTTTTGGGGGGGGGGGTGCCAAATTAAGTGGGCTTTCAGTCCTTATTTTCTGAATTTCGAGATTTGTATGTTTTTTTTCTGTAACTTTTTACACATCTTTATGTATGAACTATCTTTTCTTTAATCTTTTGACGTTATGCCCCCCCCACCCCCTCTACCATCACACAAGAAAACTGTTTTCCTTTTTGCTGCTAATTTAGGATTTCTCAATTCAAAACACAGAAGCAAATCGTGACATACAAATAACTTTTAAATTAAAAAAAGAAGAAAAAAACAATCTGCTGAGGTAATTAAATCAATTATTGTTAGTACTATAATTTCACAGAAAGAAATTTCATAGTTAATTGCAAAATTGAAGATACTAAACAGATGAAAAAGGTTAAAAGGGCGGGAAATAAATGCGTGAAAAGGCGTAATCAGTTGCGGACATTTTAGATAAAAAGAAGAAGCAAGTACTGAAGATTGGTCAAAGGTTATGTAAAACACAGACGTATCCTACTTTATAATTGAGGCAACTCGATGTACTAAGGTCAGGACACTTTCGGACGTAATGCCAAATTAGCTAACATAATTACAGAAAACCATAATGAATCCGTAATAAGTGGTAACCTACATCACAAAAACGACGACCACACAGCAAAAACAAATAAAGCGGACATAAGTTTGTACTCAGCGCAGGTACATACTGAATTTTTTCGGGGGGGGGGGGGTGTAAATAATATATATTTCTGTGATTTAAATTTAAGGTCCTAATAAACCCGAGAAAATATTGAATTTTAGTAAAAGTTCTTCTGTGTACATTCATGACCCAGTTATATATATATATATATATATATATATATATATATATATATATATATATATATATATATATATATATATATATATATATATATATATATATATATATATATATATATATATATATATATATATATATATATATATATATATATATATATATATATATATATATATATATATATATATATATATAATCCAAATCTAATTCATTATGTTCCTTATGAAAAGTTATGCAACGAGTCGTATTGGTTTCTTCTTTCTTACCAAAGGAGACATGCCTAAAGCTTTCTTTCTGACGCACAAAAGATACTAAATGGGTTCATTCTATATGTTTAAAACTATGGTAAAACTAAAAACATGGAAATGGGTAGGCAACCTTTTTGGAAGTGTTTTACAATGAACCAAGGGGTAATCACGCGTAGTTTTTCGTACTTATGTATTATACCAAACACACTCAAGAAGTGAAGTTTGGTTAATTATAATGGAATATACCAAAACGTGATGAAAATATAATACTTATTAACAAAACTATGAATCTTGGCTACATATTAGCACATTAGGTGGAGGTTGGAAGTAAAATATTTGGACAGCGTGAAGTTAGTAAACTATATTCTTACTTCATATTTGCAAAAATAATTGTAGCTAACATAATTTGCATGCAGATCCGCTATACTTTACCCCAACACCACTAATATGCAAATATATAGCCCAAATTGTATAAGTCAAACGTATTCAGTCACCTGCCATTTGTCTCTGTGGCTATGAAACCGGTTTTCTTAGATCTTACATTCAGCAAACTTCTTGACTGTGTTTGTTATAATACATAAGTGCCTGTTTTTCTTCTAGTGTTTCCAGAGCGTATACGTGCAAATGATAAGCTGGCTTTTTTATTGTCCGTATAATTCATCAACTTTTTCCCGCATTTGGAATTTGTACGCCTTCCCCAAAATAGCAATCTTGTAAATATTTCGGTACTTTCCCATTATGTGGGCTTCTACAAGGAAACCAGTCACGAAAAACCCGAGGCATCCTACACAAAAGCAAAGATTTGACGCTATCTGATGTTGTATAAACAAGTATTCAGGGTTTCTCACCCTGGGAACTATATTTAAACTGTTGATTTTTGGGGTTTAGGGGGGGGGGAAGGTATCTAGGTTAGGTTACGTATTTAATATATACTATGCTTTACCCCCCCCCCCCAATCTGCAAATATATAGTCCAAATTTGTTTCTAAACTATTATACATTCATCCTATTTTATTTCATTAGCATTAACCAAACTTGACTTTTCAGAAAGGCCCACATAATGGGAAACTACAAGTATTTCGGATATTCTCCCTTACAATAATTTAATAGTTCAATTACGGTCTTTTATTTGTTGATTGATCAATATCTTAATTATTTTAATCGTCATTAATAATGAAAAAATAAATCACGAAAAAAATAATATATTTATATACAATACGTTGTGTATTAAGAACAAAGCCAAATCTAAATAAGATTCAATATTGTCAAGAAAAAAGAAGTTCAAGCTGTTTTGTTCGTCTTATATGCGAAATAATGTTTTTCTTATGTTTCCTTTATAGATTTGTGTATTTTATACTATTATTAGTTACAGTATTTACAGCTCAATCGCCCTGAGTCCCTAATCTTTAATTTCTAAATACAAAATGCATCACCAGAAACATGTGTTCATTTTGGACGGTTGCACACACCAAAATAAATGGTACAATCCCTTTATATGGGCCTTTCTAAAAGTCAAGTTTGGTTAATGCTAATGAAATAAAATAAAATAGGATGACTATATAATAGTTTAGAAACAAATTTGGGCTATATATTTGCACATTAGGGAGAGTGGGAGGCAAAGCATAGCATATATTAAATGCGTAGCCTAACCTAACCTAGGTACCTTTCTCCCCCAAAAAAAATCCAAAAAACAACACTTTAAACATCTTAGAACCACGCTATACAATGTATTTCTCTACAGCGGTGTAGTGAATCATCTTGTAAAAACGGATTTTTCATTGCGTCTCTCCCGTTTGACTGTAGCATCTCTTGTTGGACTTCTTTAGAGAGGCCAATATAAAGGGATTGTACTAAAAAAATTAGAATAAATGTCACCGTAAGTGAATGACTATTAACTTTATAGATATTATTGCAATTACGGGCTTAGTTAGTAGGGAACCGTGCCCCCTTTCCCCAGAAATGTTCAAACATGCGTGTATAAAGCCTAGGTTTGACATACGATACTAATTTTTGCCCCTCCCCCTTCATCACGAAGAATCTTTATCTACGCCTATGTTCATAGTAGCCAACATAGCCCAAAGGAGAATATAAAAATACGTCATACACATGAAGTGAAGCCATAAGCCGAAAACACCTGCTACCGAAAATCAGAGAATCATCTCGCATGCGACCGAAATCTACTCAAATAACATTATGAAGCACACCCCTCTTTTCATGGGCCATCGGGTTCAAAACATAACATGAGTATCGCCTAAGACCACGTGCGGAACGAACCTCATCAGGTTTCAACAACTAATTTCTTATTTCTAAACAGAATGAACAGACGGTTTATATTTTATGACATTATTGGATGACAGATTAACCAACCGTAAAATCTGTGGCTGGCTAATCTAATAAACTGTCTAACTTGAATCGTATAAAGTAGCCCTTCTTGAACCCTTTGTGGCAAATCTTTCGTCTTTGTTCAAACAGGAACGCACATAAGATGACTGGGCCTATGCACCACGCCCAAAAAATAAAATTTTTGTGATTAGTACGAACTTTTTGTTTATTTAACATGCCATTCACCTGTCTTTGTCTGTTTTAAATATCTTCCCACACAAACAGATTGGGCCCCCTCCAAAATAAATTAAGAGTAGATAATGGATTTTAATGGTACTCCTATGTTAAACGTACTCTTTTATATACTGTAATGGAAACCAGTCACGAAAAACCTGTTTTTGACGGGTTAATTTAAGACACAGCTATAGAGTAATACAATGCATAGCGTGGTTATTGCAAAATAATAACCCGATAGTGATTTATTATAAAAGTCAAATTGTTTTAAAATAAATTAAATACTCCCCAAAATTAAACCACTCAATTCTATTTTCATAAAGATTTCCACTACTTCAAAACTGCCCGCGAAGAGAAAGGGTAAGAAATTCTTCCCGTGAGCATAGGATAAGAAAAAGAACTTAATTACAGGAAAATTGTCTCCTCTTGTATTCTTACACCCCCCCCCCCCACATATACACTGGATAAACAACCTGGGTTCCACACCCTAAGGACTAAAAGTGTATCTACCTATAAACTAATTTATAAGAGAAGCTGTAAGATTGTTTTTTCTAGTTCTAGTTTGACTCTGGGATACTTTCCGTGTCTTGGACAGAAGTGAGACATTAAAATCACTCGGCTGGAAGGTTATGACCAACTTATAATAGATTAAACTTATACTCTCTGCTAATATCTGCATTTACATATTTAGATTGTTTGTGAAACTGATGAATCATTCCCTCGCCATAAATCTGTAACCCAATGTTAATAGAGAGCTAAGTTCTGTCGCAGCCTTGGACTCTAATATTTCAACCAGCTCAATTTTTTTATTCAATTGAGCTAAGTAAATAAATAGAATAATAAGAAAATAAATAAATAAACATTAGCTAGGCTTAGAACAAATCTACAAAGCCAGTGCATTTAGTTCTCATATCTCCTATATCTCGCACATCTTGAATATTAAACGGTCTAGAAGAGAGGAGTTCGCACCTTAAAGTAACGCTTTCCCATTGGGCACTGTCTCGGTCCTAGTTATCAGATTTTTTTTTTTTGGAAAACTTTTATATGAGACACAATCAGCGTTGCCAACGCGATACGCTTATATAGTTTTTGGTACAATTTAGAGGTCCTAGTTCATTGTGGTACATTTGTAATTTTTTTGGTTCAATACAATTTTTTTTTGTATATTTAGGTTTTAATGGCTTCTTTTTAATCGGATATCTGTTCAAGTTTTATCACATCAAAATTTGTTACAAATTGGACAAATCAAAGTTTGTCCTCTTGTTATGGTAAATTTTTAACCTGTTGTCTAGGTGGTACAAATTTTCTTCTTGCGGTTCAATTTTAGTCTACAAACTGGTACAGTTTATTTCAAAGCGTTGCTAACGCTGGACACAAGTAGTTTATTTTTAAGTGTGGCCTAGACTATCAACTTTTAATAGGCCTGACGATTTCTTCCGACGGCATTCATTACAAATAGGCTTATACTTAGGTTCAGTCTGACAGGTCAAGAAGAAAAGATCGTGCTTTTTTCCTAAAGTAAGTAGCAAAGCCTAATTGAAGGACAACTAAATAGCCTTTACTTGATTAATTTAATTAGCCCTAATTTATTTGCGGTAATGATCTGAGTGGAAAACTTTGAAGAGAAGAATTTTGAGTTATCCTGAATTTAAAATTTAAGGATGGTTCACACACACTTATATAAAATGCAAAACTGTCTGTTGTAAATTAATTTAGGCTTGGGACCATTAGACAACGCGGTACTTCAGTATTAGTCAGTACACATTCAAGAAGTGAAGTTAAGTTAGTTTTAATGAAACATACCAAAATATGATGAAAATATAACACTTTAGTTTATATAATATTACACATTGGGCTATATATTTGCACATTAGGGGTGCGGGGGGAGGGGGAAAGGTTAAAGTAACCTAACCTTACTCCACCCCCCAATATGCACATATATGGCCCAAATTATACAAGTCCAACGCATTCTGTCACTCGTCATTTGTGGCTATGAAACCAGTTTTTCTTAGATCTTACATTCAGCAAACTTCTCGAGTGTGTACTGGCTATTACGGAAGTACCGTCACCGCAACGTTACTAAATATTAATGACAAAAACTGGTAAATTCCTACCAAATCATATTATTGAGTTAGGAATAAAGTGAATACACCATTCGATGCCTTTTTTTATGCTGATTACGAATATAATAATAATTTCTATCGGAAATGAATTTCAGTCCCCCCCCCCCCCTATATATGCCAATTCAGGGTATATATTTCTACATTAGAGGGGGTGGTGGTAAAGTTTAAACTTACCTCCCATTTACATCAGAAACAAAATCCCCCCCCCCCTAATGTAGAAATATATACCCTGAATTGGCATATATAGAGGGGGGCTGAAATTCATTTCCGATAGAAATGATTATTATATTCGTAATCAGCATAAAAAAAGGCATCGAGTGGTATATTCACTTTATGCGTAAGTCAATAATATGATTTGGTAGAAATTTACCCCAAAAACTAAGCCAGCTTGCAAAAAAAATTGTCACCCCTCGTATAAATTTCAGCACATTTTCTAAAAGACAAATACCACAATTTGCGTAAATCTGCATAAGAAATGAGCCACTCACCCCTTAACACATCTTCTGGAGCACTCGGCTGTATTGGCACAGCGCAAAAATTTAACAGAGAGAACATCCTGAAAGCGGGTAACACTGCTTATTCTGTGCAACTTTCCCGGAGAAGCTCACGGTAGCAAATGGTGAACTGTTGATTGTGGCTCGCTGTTTCATCGTGAAGTTGTTTCAGTGTCCCCTCAAATGGATGATATCTGTTGCTCCGCCTTACCTTTGTTCTTCTACGATGGGAAGAAAACTCTCGGTGATAATCATCAAACTAGTAAACTAAATTTGGATGTGGGTTTATCTTTTTTCGAACCTTTGCACTTAGATAAACAAAAAAGTTTGTTACAATAATGCTATTACTCATGCTCTTGCTTGAGATTAATAAATAAACTATAATTTAAATTGTAGCTTAGAATATAATAAGTACCGTCTTCGGGTAAAATTCTAGTTTAGCTAATTTTTGTTACCTTGAAGAGGGGTTAGGTTAGGCAAATGAAACTTTCAGTAATGAATCCAGGACCAAAAACATACTCTGGGAAGGTATTGCCAAGCTCCTATGTTAACCCTCTTCTGATTTCCAAGTCTTAGAAATTTGAATGCTTGACAAGTCTATAGGCTACCTATTAAAATTTTGACAAAACAGTATTTTACCTTACTTTTCAGTTATCAGTTTCTTTTTCTCTGGTTTTAGCTCTTAAAATGCAATTCCTGTTATTTGAGTAGAATTTTAAGGCATATCAATGGTTTTGTTCTAAATCTAGGAAATGTATTTGCAGATTTTTAAAACCTCACAAATTAGGACTGAGCAAAGTTTGTGAAGCTGGAAACAGTTTTCATGAACTTAATTTGAGCAAAAGATTTATTTCGCAAGGTTTCACTTTTATAACACAAAATTTTTTAAAGGCCAGGGTCCTCTAGAGGGAGAAGGAGTGAAGGTAGGTACTCCAAAATACCTTCCCAGGACATACTTTAGTCATTCCAAGATAGCAAGAAGTAGCTAAACTAGAATTTTACCCCGTGTTCGTTATAACCGGCCCATATAAATAAAAAAAAGGTTTTTAACTGAAATTAAGGAGCAACATTGAAACGATCATAGGTACTTCCGTGTTATAGCGACCACAGCAAAGAAGGGAAGTTAGGTTAATCATAATAAAATTAATCAAAATATGAAGAAAGTATAAAACTTAAGTAACAAAATTATGGAAACTACGACAGAGAATTAAGGTGCTGGGGCCACCCAGAACACATTATATTAAATGTCTAACCATCTCTATAAATCAAATATTTAATTAAAATATACTTGCATAGATACCGTTTATCTCGCTCAGGCTAAGCTGATTATCCCCGAGTGGACACAGAAAACCGGCCTCATTACAGATCAAGAACAAAGTGTGGTCACTATAACACGTAAGTACCCAAACATAAATTATTCCGTACACGAGGAGGGCTAACCCCCTCCTCAAATACCTCTCCACGCTAAAGTGTTTTAGAAGTTTAAAAAAAACTGGCTGGTCAGTTCGGCTTTAGATCTTTTAATACAGCTCTCCTCCAGGGAAAATTCCCTCCCCCACAGAAAATTACTCAAAGTAATATTCTTCACATCTAAAATACCCCCCCCCCCCCCCACCCATCCCTAGAAGATTACCCTGTGTGACAATTCCATCCTCGCTGAAAATCCACCAGGAAATTTTTTGCGGACGATTCCACATGAAAATTCTTCTTAGTATGGCTTCATTTGAAAAAGACTTTGATTTCTGATCGTTTTTCAAATCATGTCAGAAAACTCCTCTCCGTCGAAAAATTTTCCTGAAAATCCCCCCACCCCCAAGTGGAAAGATGCTCCCGTGGATAATTCCTAAAAAGGCAAATTTCTCCCGCAGAAAATTCCCTACCCCATGGAAAAAAAACCTTCAGGCAGTTCCAAACCTGCTGAAAATTTCCCCCGAAACATGTTCACTTGTTAAGTTTAGTCAACAGAAAAGAGAGACAAATATAAATAATTTCGTATAGGAATTCTGGTAAATTCCACCAGAGTGACATTTCCCCTGGAAAGCTCACCCCCAGAAACTTCCCTTCCCAAGGAAATTCTCACTGTGAGAAATCCCCCCGAACAGAAAATTCCCTCCCCCCCAAAATCTTCGTATACTCCCCAATATACGTGAACAATATTATGAGTAAACAATGGGTAAAGTTTGTAATTTACAGCCCTTTCCCAGGGGCTGTGGAGGGTAATGTTATTCCAAAAGGCATAGTCACTAGGTGGGATCCCCCAAAGGCCCTCAGGTGGGAGGTCATCATCCAAAAGGTCCTCAGGTGGGATCCCCCACCCCCTGAGGAGGGGGGAATGATGATTTTCGTCAACACTAAGATATACTTATATTGTGGTATTGATGGTGGGGGTGGCAAGAAAACCGACATTGTCCCTGGACGCTAAAAGTCCTAGCTGAGCCTCTGTCTCCATTACCAACTTCAATATTTTGACGATGTTACCAACAACTTATTGATCCATACTTTTCATTTCCTTTTGCGTTATTGGACTGAACCCCATTCCAAGATGTGGGTGGAGAATCTCTTCCAAAAGGTCAGCCAAAGCAGGAAAACTACAGGAAGAACAAGGGGCTTCAGCCCCCTGTCCAATATAGAAGTCCAAAAGTAATACAAGAGGCTATAATCCTGGAAAATTCTAGAATAGTGGAGCTAGCAACTTCCAGGGATTAATAATTTGGCTTATTGTGACTCAGTTATTCTCAACTAATATTTTAAACTCAAAACGGGGTGCCAATTCGTGAAAATACTGGGAGTGGGATTTTTTTCGTTTTTTTTTACGAAAATATCAGAAAAGGTCGTCGAAATCTATTAGGTGAGCAATAACCTCTGGTGCCCCATTGGTGCCTTAGAACTCAAGCAAATTTATCTCAGCACCCAGATTAAGTCAAACCTGGCATATCTCAGTGTCCAGTCAACTCAGTCAGAATTGGACATAACCCTCCTTTAATTGAACCTCAATTAATTGAACCCAGCTTTGCTCAATTCCCATTAAAGCCTTCCATCTAAATCCTCAAGCAACTCAACCCCCATTCAGTTTAATCTTACTTAACAACCCTCAACTGAATTCACCTCAAACTTATAAAGTTGAACTCTAACAGTTCAACTTGTTTTAACACTAAATTAAATATAAATTAACGATAAGCGAAATTAAAAATATGCTGCCACTCCTACTAACAACTCGCTGCAGCGCTAAGCTACCTGAGACCTACACAGTTGCATACAACTCCTCTTCAATCCCAAAATATCCGTGGTCAATTCCTCTGGAAAACATCTAAAAAATCCTCGGTATTTGTTGATTATTCAGAACACACTCAAGTTCTTAAACTGAATGTAAGATATGAGAAAACCGGTTTCATAGCTACAAAGACAAGTGGCGGGTGACAGAAAATTTGGGCTATATATTTGTACATTTGGGGGGGGGGGGGGTAAAGTATAGCGGATCTGCATGCAAAATGTCTTAGCTACAATTATTCTGAGTATTATCAAGTAAGAATTGTTTTCTAACTTCACACTGCCCAGATACTTTACCCCTCCCCCTAATGTGCAAGTATATAGTCCAAATTATATAAGTCCAATGCGTTCTGTCACCCGTCACTTGCCTTTGTGGCTACGAAACTGGTTTTTACCGGATCTTACATTCAGATTAAATAAAAAAAACAAGTTTTTTAAACTGAAAGTAAGGAGCGATATTAAAACATAAACGAACAGAAATAATTCCTTATATGAAAGGGGCTGTCTCCTCCTCAGCGCCTCGCTCTTTACGCTAAAGTTTGTTATTGTTTTAAAAAATAAAGTTGTGAGACAGAGTCAAACTTTTGCGTAAAGAGCGAGGCGTTGAGGAGGGGACAGCCCCTTTCATATACGGAATAATTTCTGTTCGTTTTAAGTTTTAATGTCGCTCCTTACTTTCAGTTTAAAAAACTTGTTTTTTTTTTAATTTAATTTCTGATCGTTTTTTAGTTAATCCAGCTTTTATTTTGGCTCACCGTCATTGAATAAGTAAACAAAATTTGCATAAAAATTTTATTTTTCTTTTGCTAAATGGCTGTCTCTAAATTTGGTTCTGACGTAATTTACAAATTAACTTACGTAACCCAAAACATAACCTTGCTCTTTAAGCTAAAGTTCGAATTTTGTTCCAATTCCTTAAAAATGACCCCTTAATCACATAGGCCGTTAATTAGAATAAATAGCTCTTATGAAAGTACTAAAAAATCTTTGGCTTAAAGAGCGAGGCATTGACTAGAAGGTGAACCCAATCATATAGCTAATATTTTTTGTTCGTTTTAAATTTTGATGTTGCTCCTTACTTTCAGTTGAAAAACTCGTTTTTTTATATTTAATTTCTGATTTTTGTTTTAAATAATGATGGGAAATCCGGTGACCCCTTCATAGCCATGTCCCTTCCCCCATGAAAACGTCCTTCATGAAAAGATCCTCCCATATAACCCCCGACCCACCCCCACCCCCCACTACCAGAAAAAAATTCCCCCTGAAAACGTCTTTATACTTCCCAATAACCAATACTATATGTTAACATTGGGTAAAGTTCATAACTTTTATCCCTCCCACTGGTGGCTTCGAGGGATTAAGTCATCCTAAAAGACATAGTTATAACATTTTCGACCATGCTGAACAAAATGGCTATCTAAAAATTTTGATCAGGTGACTGTGGGAAAAAAATGAGCGGGGGAGGGGGCCTAGTAGCCCTCCATTTTTTTGTCACTTAAAAATGGCACTAGATTTTTTAATTTCCGTTGCAATGAGCCCTCCCTCGATATTCTAGGACCACTGGGTCGGTACGATCACCCCTGGGAAAAAAAAATAAAAATAATAATAAACACGCATCCGTGATCTTTCTTCTGGCAAAAAATGGAAAATTCCACATTTTTGTAGATAGGAGCTTGAAACCCGTACAGTAGGGTTCTCTGATACGCTGAATATGATGGTGTGATTTTCATTAAGGTTCTATAACTTTTAATGGGTCTTTCCCCCTTTTTTCGAAAATCAGCCAAATTTTCTCAGGCGCGTAACTTTTGATGGGTAAGATTAAACTTGATGAAACGTATGTATTTGAAATCAGAATTAAAATCTGATTCTTTTGATGTATCTATTGGTATCAAAATTCCGTTTTTTAGAGTTTCGGTTACCATTGAGCCGGGTCGCTCCTTACTTACAGTTCGTTACCACGAACTGTTTGATAAATCTCTTTACTTTTCTTTGAAAGCTTATTCTGTGGATTTTTTTTTAGATTAATACAAACATATGACACTCTCATTCCTCTAGGGGGGGGGGGCTGGAGCCCCCTTTACTGCCCCCCCCCCCTTATGGGCGCTCATGAAATCAAAAATTAATCAAGATTTTAATGAATAAATACCAGCATATGTATATTAAACTGAAAATGCAGATTTTTTTTTTCAGTAAATTAATTTGAATTTTATTTCAATAAAGTAAAATTTTTATTCTGGCTTTTAGAAAGTTTGGGGCTTAGAACCCTACTCATATTAATATGTGCTCGTTTTGAGTTTGACTCTTATTTATTTTAATTTCTGTTTGTTTTGGGTTTCATTTATTTATTGAAACTGATTTGTGGTAGTTGTATTCTTGGTAGATTATTTTATTCTATTTTTTGGACATTTTGGTTTAATGGAGTTCTTTACTTTTTTTAAAAACTTATTTTTTTGAAATTTTTTAATCAATAAGAAAAAAGGGACAAATCCAAATAGGTGTATTAAACCATCCCACGAACTAAAATATATAAAGCAATAGTTTTCGTATTTTAACATTTATTTTTATGTCTGAAGCATATTCTAGGTAAAAGTGTTGTAGTTTATCTATTTTTTTTGTTCTGCTTAACATGGCTAGTTGTTCTATTTAAAAATAATGTAAATTAGTTCCCAGTAAAAAGATACAAATAGAAAACGACTTTATTTGACGATTCCTATTAAAACCACACACAGCAAATATATAATTTAAATTAAAGGTTCTAAAAAATTGTGAATTATCTAAATAATTTCGCAGAAAGCAGGGAAACTATCAAATTAATTAATGTAAAAGATAATTTTATTGTATTTGCATACATCCAAATTAAAAATGCTATTTTTTAGGACCGAGGTATTTTTTTGGCACATCCCACAATCGCAGGGGCTTAAAAGGGTATATCCGATCCTGATTTCAGCCGTTTAAGGGATGCCTTAGGTGAAACTGTTATTGACCTATTGGGGGGGGAGCATTAGTATAATCAGAAAAAAATATTCGCTTAATGAGTAAATAACATGTAGCCTATACACATTGGCTTGCCTAGCAAATGGTCCTAAATACGTTCTGAGGCAACACTGGCTGTAAATGACTTTATTTGTTCTTTTACGCTGAGGACGGTTTTTTAACAGTAGCTTTTGCCAAAATTGCTGTTTTTTATTTTTGTAACTAGCCGAAAATTAACCTCGTTTGGTTTTGTTTTTCTCGTTTGGTTTTGCTTTTTATTCTTAGTTGTTTTTTTTATGTGTAGCATACGGTCCTAACTGGCCGAAAATTAACCTCGTTTGAATTTGTTTTCTCGTTTGGTATGCTTTTTGCTTTTAGTTTTTTGATGTTTAGCTTACGGGCCTTGGGCTGTATGTGACCGATGAAACCTTTTGAAAAGCAAGACAATAGATATATAAACTAAATATATAATTCCCGAATATCCCCGAACTAGATATATAAAGTAATAAGAATTGAACATTATTTTTATTGTAGGTAGTTAGTATTGTATTGTATTGTATTGTAGTATTGTTAGGTAGTATTGTTTAGTTTTAGTATTGTAGTATTGTTTAGTTGTTTAGGTATTGTAGTATTGTTTAGGTAGTATTGTTTAGTATTGTAGTATTGTTTAGTTAGTAGTATTGTAGGTAGTATTGTAGGTAGTATAAAACTACTACTACTACTACTAACTAACAACTCATCGCAGCACCAAGCCGCCTGAGGCCAACACAGCTACGCACGCTCCTCCTCCACCCCAATCTATTCAAAGCCTCCCTTTTTACAACCCGCCCACGAAGTTCCATTTCCTTTAAATCTTTCTTTATGACGTCCTCCCAACCCAGACGGGGACGACCTGCTTTCCGTTTAGCCCTAGATGGTTGGCCGAAAAGAACAATCTTCGGCAATCTGTCATCCTTCATCCGAACAACATGCCCTAACCACCTCAACCTTTCTTTCATTATAGACCTAGAAAGTGGTATTGAACCACATTTTTCGTATAGCCTATTGTTTGAAATACGGTCAGTCAGCGGGGTACCCAGAACAATCCTCAAGCAATTTCTCTGGAAAACATCTAGCAAATCTTCATCCGCTTTTCGGAGCGTCCATGCTTCAGAGCCATATTAAAAAATAAAAAATAGAATAAATAATGCATTGTGCCCACTTCGCTGTTTACCTAGGCCTATGATTATTAGATGACGTCATAAAAAAAAATGTTACGATGTGATTTTTAATTGATGTCACCATGGCTGTTTATCTGCATGAAGTCTGTTGTATTTGTAAATGACTTCATTATGTAAACATGGCATTGTAAAAATGATGACGTCATTATTACCATAAATATCGGATTTCTCAGGCTGTGGCCATCATTAATTCAATAAATCTTCTGCAGTGAAAATCTATAAAGCATACAATGAATGGTATGTTTAAATGCCTTGCCATTGGAATCCCAGTCTCCTGTGCTGCACTATCAGTTTGGTGGGCTGTAAAGAAGTATAGACAATCTGAAACGGAGGAATGCGCAGGACAAGATAAAGAAGAGCTTAACTCTCAGTCAAGTACAGTCTCAGCTATTGAGGCTGAGACTAGTAAAGAAAAAGTGATTCCAGTAAAAGAGGCTCCTAATGAGGGGGAAGGAGATCCGATTTCTCATTTAGGTATGAAGAGCACAGTCGAATCACGTAATGAAGAGTTGAAAAAGAAAGAGGGCGAAGAGAAGCCCCAGAAGGCTGCTGAGAAGGAAGAAAGACCTATTTCTCAAAGTAACATTGAAACTCAAGCTTCGAAAAAAGGAGAAGACGACAAAGAAAGAAGACAAGATCTTTACGAAACGATAGAATCTTCTCAAATCAAAAAAGACAAAGAAGAAATCGAGAAAAATGTTTCAGAAAATTCAAATACTTTTGCTTCTTCTAATCCCAACAAGGAAAAAGTCAAACCTCTATGGACACCTAAAAGAAAACAGAAAAGCAAAAAGAAAAGGTTCAAACAATACTGACAAAAATTCAGTATTGTTGTGCAAAACCAAAATTCTACCGTTTTCGTTTTGTCTAAGTTTTGTGTAAATTTTATAATGTATAAAAATTTTCCAATTACCTGCATGTTTTTCAGACTTTTATAAGAAAAGAGAACATAGTTATAAAACTACAAATGTTGAATTAGTTGGAACAACTGTTCCTATTAATACCAAGTCTAAGTTTTCGATTAGGTATATAGGCCCTGAAGTCTGGAATAGACTTTCAGTAGAAGTAAAAGGTATACCCGTGCTTCTGACGGAATTGAGGAATTCCCTGCTTCTTTGGGATGTATTTGTTTTAAAACCAATATTCTAGAGATGGATTGATGGATTGATGTTGGAATCAATTTATTTTTGAACGTAATATGGTAATGTTTATTTTTGTTTTGTTAGTATTATATGGAAGTTTATCTGTTAGTTTTTTGTGAAACATTCGTTAATAAATAAAAAGCTGAAAAATGGTATTTCTGAACAAAAATAAAAAAAAAACTAAGAAAAACAGAGTTGACCTTGGTTAACTAATTATCAGGTCAAGAGTTAATTTGTCCAAACATGCGAATTGACCTTACATGAATTGTTCCGCAATCTTTAAAATATAGAAAGAAGGAGGGGCCAAAAAACGCCCATAGTTTCAACAATTAACCTTTGTTTTCGAATTAGTAATTAAATACGGCGTTTTTTGGGCACCTGAGTTAAAAAGTATAGGAATTCTTTAGTGATTTGGAACCTACCAGAATACAGCGGACAAACGTATATGTCTGCTTTTGAGAACATCATGTTTGGAAAAAAAATCCACGGCATACCTTTTGGGACCACGTTTTTATACCAGAAATGAATGCTGAGCTGAATTACTCAACAAAGTAGAATTTTTATGGGACATCATCCAATTATGACCTAGGATTTTCACATGACAACCACAATGTTTTGTAAAAAGCATAATTATTGCATCCAACGCAAAATGAATTTGGGCCGCCCACATGGTAGGCGAGTATTTTACCACTGAACCATTGATTTTCCTCAACAATACCCAGGAAAAAACGTTTTCTTAGTAGGAACCTAATAAGAGCGAACTAGTATATTAAATAGTGATGGTGCATCCAACAAATTTAGTTTTGGTAAAAAACTATTTTATTACAGTTCAATTTTAAAGAATACACATTTTAAACGTTCTTCTTTTATAATATTAATAAAACCAACCACTGTATATTAAAGAGTCATTCTACTGTCATTGGTTCTTTACTGTAATCTTGTTTATTATGGTGATTTTGCTCCATTTTTGTTGCAGTGTGTTCACAAATGTGAACACACTGCTCGACATAAAAGTTGTTATAAATTGTGTGCAAATGCCCGTTCAAAAGGTTTAGGCTCATTTGCCATACCCCTTTTAATTTGGGAAAAAGTATTTTCGGAATAAAATCATTCAAAAGCAAACACTAAAAAATTAAAGTGTTTGTCTTGGAAAAATGTTAAATACATAATTTCAACTATGCCTATGATATTAAATAGCGACCAAGACCACACTGCCTTTAAATCATAAATACTAACAACAAGCAAAAACAACAGAGTTTTTTTTCTCAGATAGACAGTGGAGCCTTAACCCTAAATGAACATTTCGATCCTAGATCCAAGGACCGTCCTCAGCAAAACAAATAAAAATATAAAATAAAATCACATTAAAGTACAACCATTAAAACTAAAGCCTTTTAAAACAGCCCTAGCATCCTTACTTCGGGGAAGTTCAAGCAAAACATTTCTTTTATATTTTTATTTGTTTTGCTGAGGACGGCCCTTGGATATAGGGTTGAAATATTCATTTAGGATAAAGATTCCACTGTTTTAAGAAAAAAACATTCCTGTTTTTCTACTTGTTGTTTTTATTTATCTATGATATTCAAATTGAGCTTAGAAATCCACCTAGTTCTTAGTTACAGCGGCCGGTTGTGGTAAAAATGTATTCAATATGAGTCGACACACAAATGATGTGGACTCCCGTTGAGTACTGAATTAAGATATAAGGGAGATAAAAAATTATTCAAAAAATATTTTGGCGTAAAAAATCTCTAATTCTGAATCTATCCTCAGAACTGCCCTAGGACAAGAAACAGCAAAGGTACAGAATGTGCCCGTCTGAGGACGTTCGTCCTTGGTGGAGTACGGTTTTCTTTCAATTTGAGCATTTTTCTTTGAAAACCCTTCAGCATTTTCAAACTCTTCCAAAACGAAATATCAAGTAATTCTTGCTCAGATATGTTTTAATAAAAGCAAAGGGGAAAAAAATCACAAATTTAACTGTGATAAACAAGGAAACAGTTCCTTTCGACTTCCAAACACAGCGGTAAGTCCATACACTTTATACATCTCGTGCGAGTCTTTTTCTTGCAGACTCTGCAGTGAAGCTGTTCCCTATCCAACTTTAGAAAGTGTTCCTGACCCTTCTGACGGATAAAAGCTGGGCAGCTGCGACGCTGCCAAGGTTGGTTCGTTTCGAAACAGGAGCACTAGGATCTTCGGAGGACGTACGACCTGGGCGTTTTTTCACCGGGGAGAAGCCAAGCTCATAGGCAATCTGACATCGGAAGCGGAGCAATGGCATGGACCATGTTCCTACTTGGCTGCACTGCCTTCTATACAACAGCCAAGAATTGACAATCGAAGTGTCGACAAGGTAGTAGAAGATTCTCATGTACTATCTCATTGACCGTATTTGGGTTCTGTAAAAGGTGGTCAACATACCTGACAAATCGACGCTGCCCATATACTTGTTATATTCTTTGACGATCATAGCAAGCACAACCTAGATTCGAATTTTATTTGAGGAGTCCCACCTCAAACAAGTATCCCTAGGCTCTACTGCACAATAGGTCGATGCTAGAGTGATGTCTTTATTATTGAACCAACGTACTACGGCAATATCGCTGCAAGTCTCGACTCTCCAATCAGTTGCTCCTCTTCATTTTTTTTCTCGTCGATGAGCGTACAACATTTGACTCGGTATTTTCGGAGTGTTGCCACACTATCATATCCAGTCAACTTCAAGTGAACGACTAGTGGCATGCTAGCGAACCAGTTGTCAAAATAAATTTTGAAGCCTTTCTTTGGTGATAAGTCTTTGATCAACCTTAGCACGACCGAACCACCGAGTCCGAAGTCTCCAAGAGCTACGGTACCAAGACCCTTGTAAATTTCGAACTCGTAGACTATCCCACTAGCTCCAAATCGAGTGAAAACTTTGAATTCCCACTTGTTCGGCTTAGCAGGTAAGTACTGCTTCATGTGTGAGCGGCCCTTGAAAGGTATGACCTGCTGATCATGAACATGTCATGACACAAAAAAGAGACCCAAAACAAGAATAAAAAAATAAAATAAATAAATAGCAACACGAAAAATTAAGACAACAAGTCAAAAAATTAAAGTTTTCAAGCAAGGTAAAAAAAATAGAATGATTCAATAAAAAATTTAATATATGTCAAGAATCAATTTTCACAGTTAAAATAGTGAACATTTAAACGGCTGCTACATTCAAAAGCACTCACAAGCCGATTTGTTAAGGTTACATTATTAAAATACCGAGTAAAATAGGCCTAAGGGACAAATGATTTGCAATATCTTTCGGTATTAGAGGCTGGGTAAGTCATTAACTGTGGACAATTATTTTTCATTTGCCGGAGTCTAGTGACTGGTCCTTCAGTAGGGGGGCTCTCAAGGTTGGGTAGTAGACCACGATGAGCTGGGAAATTCGAACAATTTAGTCCAAACCGATATGTCAACTCATGTCGTCAAGTGAATTCAAGTTGAGTTGTTTTAGTGCATCATCATGTGTTGAGTAGTTTTGTCCAAGTATAATTTTTACAGCTCTTTTTTGCATCATCTCAATTCTACCTAATTGATCTTTCGTCAAACCCGGATGCCGAGCTGGATATACATACTCAAGAGAAGTTCTAACGTAGGCACCAAGAACAGAATGGAAGAAGGCCCGAGCGAAAGAGAAGAAATCTATTCGAATTTGTTGCTTTATATGTATAATTCCTGGACCAGATTGTAGTAAAAACTCTCTTACCTGCTTTATTCCTATTTTCGTACAAACATACCCACTCAGTACGAGGCAGGGATTTCTGAGTCCTATAACTTCGTCTCTCATTCTAGAATGGCCGAGAAAAAAAAATTCATAGGCCCTTGACAATGACTCAACATCAGCTCTGATTTTTCGCAGAACTTTCTGGCCCCATTCCACCTCTCAGGCAAATTAGAAAAAGCACCTACCTTTTGACCAATTTCGACCCACTGCCTTTGATTACTCAATAAAAACAGAAGGCGGAAGTAAAACAACACCTGAGGGTGGTTTTTCTATTTTCCTGAAGTTAACGTTTAGCCCCTCTGGATGACTCAGTCGGTTGCTCTTTTACAAGTCCACAAAATCAAAGAAGTTTATAAGCTTGCCTCGTACGAGGACGCTCGGACAGAAAGGGTTGCAGTTTGGTTAGCTTAAAAATACATTGATGTTTAACTTTGGAATTTCAATTTCTGATCGTTTTTCAATTGATACCGGAAATGACCCCTATGTGGAAAGTTCTTACCGGACCTCACCCCTTCTTAGTATATCCCGCGGAAAACTTGCTCACGGAGAATTATTCTTGGTAATAATCCCCCATGCAGAATTTATACTGAAAAAAATATAAATGTTTTTACTTTTATAATTATAATAAATCAAATAATATTAACATTTTTTATTGCTAAACATCAGTATATGCATATTAAACTGACAATGCACATTCATTTGTATTTTTCCAGTAAAGAACAAATTTTGTTCTGGCCTTGGGAAGGCATAGGGGTTTTGCGCCCAACTTATGTTAATTTCTACTCGTTTTGAGTTTGACTCGGTTATTTATTGTAATTTCTGTTCGTTTTGGGTTTCATTTATTTATCGATACTGATTTGTGGTAATTTCACGCTTGGTAAATTATTTGATTTTATTTTTCCTCATTTTTGTTTAATGGAGTTCTTTACTTTTCTTTGAAAAACTTATTTTTGGAAAAAGTTTTTTTTAATTAGTTTCTATTCGTTTTATATTGACATAGTCTTTTCAGGGAAAAAGAAAATAATACTTTAAATCTTTTTGTTTTTTAAGACTTTATAGTTTGGCCTGCTATTTGTAAGCTGGAGAAATTTTTTTTAGCAACTCTAGTTGACCTGAAATGGAAAATTTGATACCATTCGCAAAAAAATCTGTTTACTTTCTTTGACAGCTTGGATACACTTACGCTATTTTGATTTGGTTAAATTTTAAGAGCAGAAGTAACCCCGAAAGTTTGAACATAGGCTAATACCCTCAGTCGTTCTTGGGATACTGCTGAGATGCCTTATTGGGAATTAAATAAAAAAAACAAGTTTTTTAAACTGAAAGTAAGGAGCGACATTAAAACTTAAAACGAACAGAAATTATTCCGTATATGAAAGGGGCTGTCCCCTCCTCAACGCTTCGCTCTTTACGCTAAATATTTTTCTTCTAGCAAAAAATACAAAGTTGCAGATTTTTGCAGATATGAGCTTGAAACCTATGTAATAGGGTTTTCTGATACGCTGAATCTGACAGTGTGATTTTCATTAAAATTCTTTCACTTGTAGGGGATGTTTCCCCCCCTCTTTTAAAAATCGGGTAAATTTTCTCAGGCTCGTAGCCTTTGATGAGTAATACTAAACTTAATAAAATTTATATATTTAGAATCAGCATTATAACCCATTCTTTTGATACATTTATTGACATCAAAATTCCGTTTTTAAAAGTTTCGATCACTATTGAGCCGTATCGCTTGTTTTTTTATTGTTTCTCTTATTAGCCTACGTATATGTTATTACGTATATGAGGGGGTTCTCCCCTTAGTCAATACCTCGCTCTTTACGTTAAAAGTTAAAAACAAATTTAATTCACAAACTCCTGAATCACAAAGGCCGTTTAGTAGAATAGATAGCTCTTTTAAAAGCACTAAAAAAAAAAAACTGTAGCGTAAAGAGTGAGCTATTGACTTGGGGGAGAACCCCCTCATATACGTTATAATTTCTGTTCGTTTTAAGTTCTAATGTTGCTTCTTATTTTAAGTTGAAACAAACTTGTTTTTTTTTATTTAATTTCTGATCGTTTTTTAAATAATGCTTGGAAATCCGGCGCCCCCTTCATAGAAATGTCCCCTACACCAAAGAAACTACCTCCACGGAAAGATTTTCCCAAGAAACCCCCTCCTCCAGCCCCATCCTCCAGAAAAAAAATCCTTCCTGAAAATGTCAGTATACTTCCCAATAACCAATAAATAATGCTGGCAAGTCCGGCGCCCCCTTCATGGCAATTTCCCTTCCCCCATGAAAACTTCCTTCATGGACAGATCCTCCAACATAACCCCCGACCCACCCCCCCTCACTACCAGAAAAAAACCCTCCTGAAAACGTCTGTATACTTCCCAATAACCAATACTATATGTTAACATTGGGTAAAGTTCATAACTTTTAGCCCTCCCCCCGGGGACTTCGGGGGATTAAGTCATCCTAAAAGACATATTTATCATATTTTCGACCATGCTGAACAAAATGGCTATCTCAAAATTTTGATCGGATGACTTTGGGAGAAACATGAATGTGGGAGGGGGCCTAGTTGCCCTCCATGTTTTGGTCACTTAAAAAGGGCACTAGAACTTTTAATTTCCGTTCCAATGAGCCCTCCCACGATATTCATGGACCACTGAGTCGATACGATCACCCCTGGGGGAAAGAAAAACAAAAAAAAAAACAAAAAAACAAATAAACACGCATCCGTGATCTTTCTTCTGGCAAAAAATGCAAAATTCCACATTTTTGTAGATAGGAGCTTGAAACCTCTATAGTAGGGTTCTCTGATACGCTGAATATGATGGTGCGATTTTCATTAAGGTTCTATAACTTTTAGGGGTCTTTCCCCCTAATTTTGAAAATCAGCCAAATTTTCTCAGGTGCGTAACTTTTGATGGGTAGCACTAAACTTGATGAAAGTTATATATTTGAAATCAGCATTGAAATTTGATTCTTTTGATGTATCTATTGGTATCAAAAACCCGTTTTCTAGAGTTTTGGTTACCATTGAGCCGGGTCGCTCCTTACTTACAGTTCGTTACCACGAACTGTTTGATCAAGAAATTCAGTGTGTTCTGAATAATTAACAAGTACCAAATCCTCTTCCGTCTTTCGGAGTGTCCACATTTCAACATACCTTTTGTTACGAGTGGTGAAATTTGGCTTAAGTATTTTTTTTTTTTTTTTTTTGATTTTTTTATTTAGAAGTTGGTCATTCTACAAGGGTTTATAGGTGGCTTTCTTCAAGCTGATCAGATAAAAAAACGGCTTTTGACATATTTTCGGCCAACCCCGAATAAAATTAGTCACCCTTGACAAATCAGTTTTCGATGAATATCCTATTATCGAATACAAGTTTATTAAACTACTGATCTTAACGTAAAAATACATTTGACTGGAATAGAGTTAATTTTCATGATGTTGAGTTGGACGAAGAGTTGGGATTGATTGGATCCGAATTGAGTTATATAGTCGCAGAGAATAGTCATTGGGATATTACCAAATGCTGAAACACTCGGGGAAAATATGACTCTTTTTATATAGACTGAAGTCATTTTTCCACCAGTAAATTCACCATGGGTGGGGGAAGCACAGATGCTACTTGGAGTTTTGTTTTTTAAAAAGATTTAAGTGGGAATATTTCACATTGTCCTAGGCTGTGCAATAGAAATGGAATGGAGTCAGAAGATCACAGCGAATAGCCCTATGCTAGGATATTACCAGATTTTTTGAAATTTGGGAAAATATGGCACTTTTGAGACTGGTGCTACTTGGAGCTTGGTTTTTACGATGATTTTGGGGATATTTTTCATTTTCCTTTTTCTATGCTTAGGGCATAGAAAAACCAAATGATTTTTTTGAACTAAATCATACCAAACTATGGACAAACACGTTGTCAAAAGAGTATATCAGCAATATCTTAGAAACGGTCAAAAGTTTTAAGTTGAGATTTTAAATAATGAGTAGTTAAAGGTTAGAAAAGTTAGAAGAGCGAAAGGAAATGTAGGAAAACTTTGTAAGAAATATATGAAGGTAAAAAATTTATTTTTTAGAAATGAATAGGAAGAGCATACAAGGAAAGGATTTACATCCGGAATATCTCAGCACGGACCAAACACCACATAATAAAAGAAAGAAAAGAATTTAAAAATATATATTAGACAAGAATTTTGTATATCTTTTAATATTATAGTCTATTTATTAAAAAAAAAGTTTAAGTTGAAACTTTCAGGGTTTGATGAGGAGAATATTCAACTGAACTAAAGCCAATATGTACTTACTACCACTGCTACTCTTCAAGCTACTACTTCGATTACTAAGGCTAAAGGTGTAAAGGTAAAAATTTCAGGGAATCTTGAGTGCGAAGTTTAGCTAATCCAAACAACATTACGTGCATGCAGGTTGTCAGAAGGATGAATCGGCAATATCCTAGGAACGGCTTGACTTATGCTATTAAGTTTAAATTTACAAGGCATATTGTGGAGTACTTGTAATTGTACTTGCTGCGAGACAGACTCGGAAGTGTCACCAAGCATCTTAAAGACTCCGTTATGACATCATATATGGCATCATATAAGTATTTTCTTATATGATTTCATGCATAGCATAAATAAGATTGTTGAGTTTCAAACGCAACAGTTATTTATATAATATAATGTCTGTTGGAAGGCCCAAAAAACGAAAATTTGCAGTTGCAGTTACTATAAACAATGATTCTTTGGAACCAACACCTGAACTATCAAACTTGATAAGATATGACATTCGACAACCTGGACCATCAATTGTAACAACACCAATAGGCACAGCTAAAGCAAAGGCCATCGCTAAATTGTCTGAAGTAATCAAAATCAAAAAACGTTTCAAAAAATGAAAATGAAGAGCAAAGACACGGGTGGATTGAAGATATGCAAAAAACGACAATTAGAGCGTGTTTAAAATGAAAATGAAGAGCAAAGACACACGTGGTTAAAAGACAGACGACACCGAACAAGTGAGAGAGTCAAAAATGAAAATGAAGAGCAAAGACACAGGTGGTTTGAAGATATGCAAAAACGACAATTAGAGCGTGTTAACAATGAAAATGAAGAGCAAAGACACACGTGGTTAAAAGACAGACGACACCGAACAAGTGAGAGAGTCAAAAATGAAAATGAAGAGCAAAGACATGGGTGGGTTTGAAGATATGCAAAAACGACAATAAGAGCGTGTTAACAATGAAAATGAAGAGCAAAGACACACGTGGTTAAAAGACAGACGACACCGAACAAATGAGAGAGTCAAAAATGAAAATGAAGAGCAAAGACACGGGTGGTTTGAAGATATGCAAAAACGACAATTAGAGCGTGTTAACAATGAAAATGAAGAGCAAAGACACACGTGGTTAAAAGACAGACGACACCGAACAAGTGAGAGAGTCAAAAATGAAAATGAAGAACAAAGACACGGGTGGTTTGAAAGATATGCAAAAACGACAATTAGAGCGTGTTAACAATGAAAATGAAGAGCAAAGACACACGTGGTTAAAAGACAGACGACACCGAACAAGTGAGAGAGTCAAAAATGAAAATGAAGAGCAAAGACACGGGTGGTTTTGAAGATATGCAAAAACGACAACTAGAGCGTGTTAACAAATGAAAATTAAGAGCAAAGACACACGTGGTTAAAAGACAGACGACACCGAACAAGTGAGAGAGTGAGAAGTCAAAAATGAAAATAAAGAGCAGCGAGTCAATGAAAATCAACCTGGACAGCAAGAATCAAAACGTGTCAAAATTAAAAATGATCGCGATGATTGGGTTTGGGATTTTGAGATGAATAAGGTCATCAATGCCTACCATACCCTTGTTGGTAAAAATAAACCAAAGTTCGACAATATGTATTTCATAATGACGAAAGATAAGCCGAGGTGTAACGAAGCAGACAAATTGAAAATGTTACCGATGATGATTGGGTTTTGGATTTTGTCATGGATATGGTCATCAATACCTACCATACCTTTGAAAATCAAAAATATGGACTGGATAAATCGTTGGAAGAAAAAGAAGTTTTTGTCCCACCACCTGAACAGTTAAAACAAACAAAGGTTCGGCGATATGTCTTTCATAATGACAAAAGACAAGCCAAGGCAAAAGAAGAAGCTTTTGCCCCGCCACCTGAACAATTAAAAGAAATAAAGGTGGTCGTCAATCCCTTCCAGACCTTGTAAAATCAAAAACCTGAACTAGATAAATCGTTGGAAGAAAAAGAAGTTTTGTCCCACCGGCTGAACAATTGAAAGAAACAAAGGTTCGGCGATATGTCTTTCATAATGATAGAAGGCAAGCCAAGGCAAAACAAAAAGGTCCAATAAAAAAAAAATGTAATTGTACAAAGGCACCACTTCTAATTTAAGGCCCATTTGGACGTCATGACATCGAGAAAACGCTCAAATTGTCTGCGTTTAGAAGATAAGCGACAGTAAGAATCTATATATAAAAGCCTGCCGTGTGCCGGAGCCCGGCAGCGAAGCCACTGGGCTCCTGGTACTATATATATATATATATATATATATATATATATATATATATATATATATATATTATATATATATATATATATATATATATATATATATATATATATATGAGAAGACTGTATCAAACTAAACGTGCAAAATAGGTGCTAAGAGTTTGGGCTCTTTGTTATTGACGTTTTTAAAGGAAGAAAAACGAGGGCCTCTGAGGAGAAACACTTGAACTTTTCTGTATAAAATTGGGATAGTAGTTTAGTAGTAAAAGGAGTGTAGTAGTTTTCCACTGCTTCAACGAAATTCATTGTTATTCCGTAAAGCTAAACACATAAATGAATAAAAAACAGGAAGTTGGAAACTGGAAATTTGATAACTTGATGTGGTTAGAAATTCAGAAACATATTGGCTTTCAGGAATAAATTGGCCCCCTGGGCCCCCTGAATGCTTGTCAGCAGTGCTATTTTATATCATTTTAAGTTACTTAAGATACATTCATCATATGGAATCAAGTCAATGTGTTAAAATATGCCTAACGTGCAATGTCACTTGAACAAGCACTATCTCACTATCTGTTTAAAATTAGCCTAAAAACGAGGTAGTTACCATGGAGCCGAAAAAGAAGACGAAAATTAGCTAAGACCAAGAAATTTGACAAATATAATACACATCATTCGTTTCTAACCGCGTTTTCACATAATACATATACAGGTAGCGTTCTAAGCGATAAATTCATATACGATAAATAGTGGAATATGAATAAATTAGGGCTAGTCCAATTAAATTAGGGTTAACCCAGATTATAGTTAGGATTACATTAGGGTTAACCACCGGGGATTTTTAGTCGGTTTAAAACTTTACTTTCAAAGCCATGTTAATTAGATTTCAATGACTTTTCGGCCAACCGTCTAGGGCTAAACGGAAAGCAGAAACAGGTTGTCCGCGGTTGGGGTGGGATGATATCATAAAGAAAGATTTAAAATAAATGGGAACTTCCTGGGAGGGTATGAAGAGGCAGCCTTTGAATAGATTAGGATGGAGGACGAGCGTGCGTAGCTGTGTTGGCCTCAGGTGGCTTGGTGCTGTGGTGAGTTGTAATAGTAGTAATAGTAAATTACTACTAAATAGTAGTAGTAAATTAGGGTTGATTCACTTTATTACTGGGCGCTCGACAAACAAGTGGGAAGATATTGAGTCATTTTATTGATTTGAATAAAAACCAACGGGACTATTAGTCAGGTTAAAACTTTGCTTTCAAAACCGTGTGAATTACATTTCAATGACTTTACCTCAGCAGCAGTGGTAATACCCTACAAAAAACTATTTCTAATGTGAACGAATAGAAAAGTACAAGCGTACCCAGAGGAAAGTATTTCAAATGAACCCGAAAATTTCAATCTGACATAGGAAATAGAAGACGTCCTCCTAAGTCCACCCAAACCTTTCTCTGAATAAGTAAAGTGCAGACTGAAGTGTCCTAAAAACAACAATCAATATCACATTTCCTCTGCACATGCTATTAAAATAGGTAACTGCCCGTTACAGAGTATTGCGTCTTTCTAGGGCTCAACACACACCTGTCTTGCAAGACGTTAAATGATGGGCTTATTTTCAAGGATAAGAGCTTAAAAGTCAATAATGAATAAACACTTGTTTAAGGCCCAAGTTAACTAGAGGCACACACCAAGTTGATGTTAATCTTCTCCCAACACCGATAAGCCCTTAAGAAATAAGTAGGCACACTTAATCTTGTGCCTACGCCATGCAGAGTTAATTTGAGCTGATTTGCGCTATGGGCGTTACGCGTGGTCCCCGCAGGTTTTAAACTACTAATTCAACAAGGTACCACCAGTAATTACTTTGTATTACCATAACAATATTTAAGTGGTTTAAGATAATGAGTGATTGAATTTGAGCTCGAGATAAGAAAATTACATTTCAAGTTGATCAATTTAAGGGTAAATTGGTTGCACGTTATAGATGTGGTTTTGGAGTTTAGCACCATCAAGCACACTATCATTCGACTTTTTTTTATTTTTAAAGAGAAGAAAGACACCTTTTTTCGAAAAGAAAGACACCTTTTCAAAGAAAAATAAAGAGGTGCATTATAACTCAAGAAGATCAGAAATTAAGTCACGTGATAATTCAAACTTGAAATGAACATAAATTAAATTGATTGATTGATTGATTACAATCAATGGAGCCCTTAAAATGAATAACAACATTCCGCTTAAAAATGACATAAATTACCACGAACAGGAGTAGAGGTAGCTCCCTCTATGCCTTTTAAAGGTTGCAGGGACATTACACTCGTTGTGTCATTGTTTACAAATAAGAATGGTGCTACTACCCTTCTCCCCCACACTCATCTCAGCTCTTTATTTTTGGCATTAACACCATTTGCTTCTATCTGAAAACAATATACTTATGTTACTCGTATGTTACTCGTTGTTACTTATGTTACTCGTTATGTTACTCGTATGTTACTCGTATGTTACTCGTATGAATGTCCAAAAGCTGGTTAATGTCGACATTCACCGGTGAAAGTCCGAAATTGATTTTTCACTGCTGGGATTCAATTAGCTTTGGGAATCAGCTTTTTCAGTCTTCTGCTAGTTTTGATTGTAAAAGTTAAAATTATGTTGGATTCGGCTCAAGGCCGTACCCAGGATTTCTTTTCGGGCTGGGTTTTACTCGAATAGTGGGTGGGATTAACCCAGGCTTTTTCAGGTCTTCTCTAGTTTTTTGGGGGGGGATCAGTTAAAATTATGTTTTCGGCTAAACAAGGCCGTACCCAAAACTTTCGGGGAAAAACATGAAAATATTTTTTTTTCGGGGGGTGGGGGGGGATTAAACAAAAAAACTTAAAAAAAGCATGAAAAAATTTGTTTCTATCCATTGTTTTTACGTTTTTACGAGTCAGACAAAAATTTCGGGGGAGGTTCAAACCCCCTAGCCCCCTCCCTGGCTACGGCCTTGGGATTAGGTTATAAATCCCAGAAATGGGTTCAAAACTTAACCTAACCCGTCACCATCAAACCTGACATAAAACTGAAAAAGTTGACTGGCAACGCTGACTAAATCCAAGGAGAAAAAAAAGGTATTTCGGATATTCGCCGGTGAATGGCGACATTCGGTAGTGTTTCCGACAAGTGTGGCATTTATTTGTAAAAAAAAGAAAAAAATAATGGAATCCCCATGACATAAAGCATGCTTTTATTCAAGATTCATAACCAGAGAAATACTGTTAGGGTTTTCTTGAAATAGAATCTGCACTTTTTCAGAGTTTCATTTTGCATGAGCTCATAAGGGAAACACTTTAGACGTCAAAAACTATAGACTAGCTTGTAAACACTCATGTCGGTAAGGTGTTCATTTGTAGCTTATTAGTATTTTGTCTGCTGTCGTGGGCCGGTGGCTTTTTTAGATATTACATCAAGCTTACCTGAACAAAGGAGGCAGGGGGACGGGGGGAATTTTATTGGAGTGATACTACATTGAATTGTTGGAATCAACTTAGGTAGTTGTTAGGGGATTTGACGAAAGTATCTATCTTGTTTCATTTTCCCAGAAAAACAGAAATAGAAAAAAGCATGTGCTAAAAAAAAAAAAACAGTAAAAAGAGCAGATTACGAGTGTGTTTTGTTTGTTTTGTAAAACAAAAAATAATGTTGGATAAACATTATATATGAATGAAAAAACAATAAGAAACATTACTCAGCTTTCTTTATTTCTGACTCTTAAACGATTTTATTTATGACTTATACGTGAGGGTTCATTAGATATAGAGTTAAAAAGTTGTCATTCTGACAGCTAGGTTGCAGATATTTTCTTTAATTGAATTGAATATTCCTCTCAATCTTCCCGACAGATCTAACTGAATACGGTATCTGTTATTAAGACCTTTCGCACCCGTTGTTTTGACCACATGGATGCAAATAGTGTCTAAACTCATTTTAAAATCCTACTCAATATACCCTGAAGTTGGTACTTTTGCATTATCAGGGCCCCTCTAAAGAAGTCCAACAAGAGATGCTACAGTCAAACGGGAAAGACGCAATCAAAAACCCGTTTTTACAAGATGATTCAATACACCGCAGTAGAGAAATACATTGTATAGTGTGGTTTTAAGATATTTAAAGTGTGTTCTTTGTTGATGTTTTTTTTTTTTTTGGGGGGGGGTACCAAGGTTAGGTTAGGTTACGTATTTAATATATGCTATGATTTGCCCCCACTCCCCCTAATGTGCAAATATATAGAACAAATTTGTTTCTAAACTATTATATAGTCATCCTATTTTATTTTATTTCACTAGCATTAACCAAACTTGACTTTTTAGAGAGGCCCTGATAATGCGAAAGTACCCTGAAGTTTTTTTTTTTATCTAAGTACCATTAGCTATTCTGGAGATATTGCCGATACGGCCTTTTGACAACTGGGATGGACAAATTGTCTTTGGTTTAATTCAATACCCCTTTCACCACTCCCTGGAATTTTCAGCTTCTCTACCTTATCAGTTTCTGAGATACTGCAGATAAGCCCCATGACAATGTGAATGTACATGAACTCTTTTTATTTAGTTCAATAGCATGGTAGTAGTAGTAGTTGTAGTAGTAGTAGTAGAAGTAGTAGTAGTAATATCAGTATTAGTAGTAGTAGTGTAGTAGTAATAGCAATAGTTGCAGTCACAAGTGAAAACAGTATCAGTCGCAGTCAAGTCGCGAGTAAAGGCAATCACAGACTCAAGAAGTAACAGACATAGTTACGGTACTTAATGTCGCAAGTAGTTGCAGTTAAAAGTAGTCGCAGTCATATTTGGAGCAAATAGACTTGGTAGCAGCTCTGAAAGTTTCAAGCTTTCTTAAAACTTTCCAATATTACGTCCTTTAGCTGTTTCTAAGTTATTGCAGTACCACCCTTTTGATAACCTGGATCAGCATAGTGTCTCTTGATTTAGCTAAATATCCCCCTTAACAGTCCCAGAAGTTTCGTCTTAATAGCTTTAGCCTTTTTCGGTCCAACACTGGATCAAACAATACTCCATTTCTCAATAATAAATTCTATATGTAAACAACAGGCAAGTCATTTAATTTACAACCTTAGCCCCCAGTGTCTGTTGGGGGTATATCATCCCTGGAGACATCATTCTTGTACCTTTTGACTTTTTTTTGTACATAATGGATATTAATGAATTTTGATGATGCTTGAGAGGTGAATCTAAAACGGGCAAGGTGGTATGATGGTTGCCCTCAAACCACTTTCCAGCATCCCTCTCAGCATGCCCTGAAAGATTCACCTTGATACCCACTGCTGGTGCTGAAATCTTGCAGATAAGCTCTTTTGACAACCAGGATACACTTAAACTCTTTTGATTTAGTTCAATAGAATTAGTAGTGTTAGTGATGGTCGCATCCAGAGTTGAGAGCAGTCGCAATTACTGTCACAATATTAGCTATAATATCAGACGCAAGAAGTCACAAAAATATTCACAAGTAGCAGAAAGTCGCAGTCAAAGGTGTTTGCAGTTGCAGTGGCAAGTAGACACAGCCAAAGTAATCCAAGTTACAGTCGGTAGTAGCTATAGTCAGAGGTATTCGTAGTCACGGGCAGTCGTAGTCACCTGTAGTCGCAGTCATAAGATCGCAGTCTTGACTAGTTGCAGTCGCGATCACAAGTAGTGGTAGTCACAGTCGCAAGTAGTCGTGGTTGGTAAGTAGTCACAATCGCAGTTGGAGCCAAAGTAGCAGTAGCCCTGAAAGTTTCAAGTTAATACCTTTATCCATTCCCAAGGTAATGCAGATGCTCTCTTTTGATAACGCGGATGCATAATGTGTCTTTTGATTTAGTTCAATATCACCTGAAGTTGCAGCTTAATTCCCTTATAGTCCGGGCGCCAGGTGTTGAAAATATGAAACATAACAAAATAGCAGAATACCAACAGCACTTGCTTGCGGGGGATGGAACACTCAGAAACTCGACATTTTATTATATTTTGGTGTTTCGCGTAAGAAATGCATATTCCACAAAGTTTGAGGTACAAATATCCTCTCAAATACGAGATAGAAATGCCTAGAGACCATAGAATGTCTTCATAACAAACTAACACGATTAGTTAGAAGAAATGGCGGCAATGACGTAGGTAAAGAAACTAAACGAAGTCAGAATTAACACTATTAATTTAATACTCACGTTCCCAAAGTCGTTACGGTTTTTTCCCTAGTATCCCCCAATTTCAAGTCACGCACAATTATTCCTTAACTGGATCAGCCTCGGCCTTGCAGCACTTCCCACAACAAGAGTACAAAATATCGTCTGCACAAGGACATTTTTTCCACAAGATTTACGCTTGTAACATGGTGAAGTTTTCTGAATAGTGGATGGCCAAACAGGGAGGGTTGACTTGATGAGTACTATGTATCTGTCCTTCATCTCCCACCCAAAATCAAGCGGAGAAATGTACGAGGGGCCAGGCATAAGGGCCTGCAGCATAATGGACCACTGTAAATGCAACTTTTCACATCTAAAGCAAAGGAGTCGTCGGATGGAGGCAGGCTCTTCAGCGTTTTCGGTGAGGGAACAAGTGAACGTGGAGGTCATTCAAACACGAAAATTAAAATCTCACAACACAGCTTCATATTATCTTCCTCAAGCTCAACTACTCGGTCTATTTGTTCCAAAATTTGTTCAGTAGGAGCAGATATTCGAGGTAACCACGGCAGAGCTGTTCTAAGGATCGTCTTCTTTCCTTTGAAGAAAATGAAGCTCACAGTATCACAACCGGTGAAATAGTGCAAAAACGCAATTGAATTCATTAGAGACGGTGGGAGTTTATTTGCAAGTTCAGTGATCGAAATGACTTTGTCCTGCAAGCGAACGAAAACATTAGGGATGGCATGGCTTTGCTTTTCGATCGTCTTAAAAGACTACAGCAAGGTGACCACAATGTCTGTATCATTTGCTTCCACGATTACATCCGTGCACCTCTCCTGGCACAGAAACCCGTGTGAAGAGTGACACGGGTATCCGCTTCTTCATGCATGCTACTCAGTTCATTGGCAAATCTCTCGCAGTTTATAGTCTGGTCACCTGGAAGAAGCTGAACTACTCCAGTTCTATCTGCAAATTCTCCTGATAGGTATACTGGAAAAGCAAGGACTTCGTGGTCAGTATCAGTCCAAAGGTGAAACATGCATTGTAATGTTTTTTATTGTTAAAAAAAATAGAGTTGTGAGAAAGTCAAACTAGCGTAAAGAGCGAGGCGTTGAGGGGGGGACAGCCCCTTTCATATACGGAATAATTTCTGTTCGTTTTAAGTTTTAACGTCGTTCCTTACTTTCAGTTAAAAGAACTTGTTTTTTTTTTTATTTAATTTTTGAACATTTTTGAATTAATGCAGGTTTTGATTTTGGCTCACCGTACATGAATAATTAAAACAAAATTTGCATATTAATTTTACTTTTATTTGGTTAAATGACTTTCTCGAAACTCGTTTAATTTTATTTACGAACGTTTTTATTAGTAATAAATATACGTAACTTACGAATTAAATTTCGTAACGAACTTCTATATTCATAGATTTTTAATACGTATATTAGGGGGTTCGCCCCATAGTTAATACCTTGCTCTTTAAGCTAAAGTTCGAATTTTGTTCCAATTCTTTAAAAATGACCGCTTAATCACAAAGGCCGTTAATTAGAATAAATAGGTCTTATGAAAATACTAAGAAATCTTTGGCTTAAAGAGCGAGGTATTGACTAGGGGGTGAACCCAATCATATACGTAATATTTTCTGTTCGTTTTAAGTTTTGATGTTGCTCCTTACTTTCAGTTGTAAAACTTGTTTTTTTTTTAAATTTAATTTCTGATCTTTTTCTTTAATAATGATGGGAAATCCGGCGCCCCCTTCATAGCAATGTCCCTTCCCCCATGAAAACTTCCTTCATGGAAAGATCCTCCCATATAACCCCGAACCACCCCCCCCCCCCAACCACCTACCAGAAAAAATCCCCCCTGAAAACGTCTGTATACTTCCTAATAACCAATACTATATGTTAACATTGGGTAAAGTTCATAACTTTCAGCCCTCCCCCCGGGGACTTCGGGGGATTAAGTAATCCCTAAAAGACATAGTTATCATATTTTTGACCATGCTGAAGAAAATGGCTATCTCAAAATTTTGATCGGATGACTTTGGGAAAAAATGAGCGTGGGAGGAGGCCTAGTTGCCCTCCATTTTTTTTGGTCACTTAAAAAGGGCACTAGAACTTCTAATTTCCGTTCCAATGAGCCCTCCCAAGATATTCTAGGACCACTGGTTCGATACGATCAACCCTGGGGAAAAAACAAACAAAACAAAAAACAAATAAACACGCATCCGTGATCCTCTGCAGTAGGGTTCTCTGCAGTAGGGACCACTACAGTAGGGTTCTCTTATGCGCTGCGAATATGACGGTGTGATTTTCATTAAGGTTCTATAATTTTTAGGGGGTCTTTCCCCCTTTTTTCTAAAATCAGCCAAATTTTCTCAGGCGCGTAACTTTTGATGAGTATGACTAAACTTGATGAAACATATATATTTGAAATCAGTATTAAAAATATTATTCTTTTGATGTATCTATTGGTATCATAATTCCGTTTTTTAGAGTTTCGGTTACCACTGAGCCGGGTCGCTCCTTACTTACAGTTCGTTACCACGAACTGTTTGATAGGTAGAATCGGAATTTATTTCAAAACGTGTTTCACTAGCGACGAGCACCAAACTTGCGTTTTGTAGTGAAATTATCTGATGAAAATAATGTCACAAAAAACGATAACAATAATAAAAGTTAGTCCCCCCCCCATTATTAAGTAAAGAAACAAAGGACGGTATATAACTGCTCCTATACCTTTCAGTAGTTGGATAGATAGGGGTAAAGACAGGTATCTTTTCGGAACAGTGACAAGGCAGTCAGGGTCTATGCGGGACATAAGGCTGGGGAGAAGCCTTAAAGCTTTTTTTTCAACCGCATACACGAAATGATTTGCTTTTTTTTACTTTTATTTGAATAAGTACACGTGTCGCTACTTTACCAGGTTATGTTTTACTTTGCATTGATTGACCTCCGAGACTGTTAATGAATAAAGAATAATAGTGAACATAGAGAACTCTAATATCAGCTTCAAAGGAATACCCTTTCACTCAAGACTTTTTGGTTAATAGAGAAATCAAACAGCTCGTGTACTGTAAGTACACGAAAAAAAAGAAAGAAAAAGAAAATAATACTTTAAATCTTTTCGTTTTTTTTTAAGAATTTATAGTTTGGCCTGCTATTTGTATGCTGGAGAAAAATTTTCAGCAATTTTTAACAACATACACCCTTTTAAAAATCTGGACACAAATAGTACTGTTTAATTTAGTTTCATATGCCTCTAGTTGACCTGAAATGGGAAACTTGATGCCATTCAAAAAAAAAAATCTGTTTACTTTCTTTGATAGCTTGGATACACTTACGCTATTTTGATTTGGTTAAATTTAAGAGCAGAAATGGGAGGGTTGGAGTGGGAGGGTGGGCGTGGGAGGGTGGGAGTGGAAGGGGAATTAGTTGCCCTCAAATCATATTCGACTATTAAAAACGGGCATTAGCCCTTTCTATTTTCAATCGAATGAGCCCTTTTCGAAGTTCCCACGACAACTCTTTCGATACGAAGTGCTCTGGTCTAAACAACAACAACAACAAAAAATAATACATTATACCCACTTCGATCTTTACTATAAAAATGTCAGCCTTCCAATCACTTTCGACTATTAAAAAGGGCACTAGGCCTTTCGATTTCCAATCGAATGAGCCCTTTTGGAAACGACAACGCTTTCTATAAACACCTTATATGCCCCCAGGGCATAAATTACAAGCCTTACCCTAAGGTCTGTTAGGGTGGTTGTCATCCTCTAAGACCGAATTTCCAGAACTTCCAACTACGTTAAACAACATGGCTATCTCTAAATTTTGATTAGATGTGTTTGGGGAAATGGTGGGCATGAGAGGGGTATTAGTCGCCTTCCAATCACTTTCGACTATCAAAAAGGGCACAATCCACTCCAATTTCCAATTGAATGACCGCTTTTCGAAGTTTCTACGACAACTTCTTCGATACGAAGTGCCCTGCTCTAAAAGAAAAATTTATAAGTAATACATTGTGTCAATATAGTTCTTATATGCCCCCAGGGCATAACTTAAAACCCTTGCCCTGCGGGTTGTGGGGGAGTGTCCTCCTCTCTACTTAGTCCCGTTTCTTGTCTCGTTCTCGAGTGTCTCCGTTCTTTATTTAGGTACGCGATCGTGCTGCCTATGATTTATAAAACAACTTTCTACATAACCTTATATGCCCCCAGGGCATAACTTAAAACCCTTGCACCGAGGGCTCTGAGGGGGTTATCATCCTAAAAGACCTAATTTCCAGAACGTTCAACTACGTTGAACAAAATGGATATCTCAAAATTTCTATTGGATGTGTTTTGGAAAATGGTGGACGTGAGAGGGGCGTTAGTCGCTATCCAATCACTTTCAACTATTAAAAAAGGTACTAGCCCTTTCAATTTCCAATTGAATGAGCCCTTTTGAAGTTTCAACGCCAACGCTTTCAATAAAAACTTTATATGCCCCAAAGCATAACTTACAACCCTTGCCCTGAGGGCTGTGGGGGGAGGGGTTGTCATCCTTAAAGACCTAATTTCCAAAACTTTCAACTACGTTGAATAAATGGCTATCTAAAAATTTTGATTGGATGTGTTTGGGGAAAAGGTGGGCGTGAGAGGGGGGTTAGTTGCCCTCAAATCGCTTTCGACTATTAAAAAAGGTACTATCCCTTTGAATTTCAAATGAAATGAGCCCTTTTTCAAGTTTCTACGACAAAGATTTCAATAAAAACCTGATATGCCCCCAGGGCATAACTTATAATCCTTGCCCTGAGGATTGTGGGGGAGTGTCCTCCTTAAAATTATATTTTCTAACTGGAAATCAACTACGCTGAACAGAATGGCTATCTCCAAATTCTTATTGGATGTGTTCGGGGGAATGATGGGCGTGGGGGGGGGGGGGGTTAGTTGCCCTTCAATCACTTTCGACTATTAAAAAGGGCACTAGCCCTTTGAATTTCCAATCGAATGAGCTTTTTTGAAGTTTTCTACGACAACACCTTCTTAAAATCCTTATATGCCCCCAGGGTATAACTTAAAACCCTTGCCCTGAGGGCTGTGGGGTAGTGTCCTCCTCAAAAACATATTTTCTATCTGGAAATCAACTACGCTGAACAAAATGGCTATCTCAAAATTTTGATTGGATGTGTTTGGGGAAATGATGGGCGTGGGGGGGGGGGGGGCTAGTTGCCCTCCAATCACTTTCGACAATTGAAAAGGTCACTATAGCCCTTTGAATTTCCAATCAAATGACTACTTTTTGAAGTTTCTACGACAACTCCTTCTATAAAAATCTTATATACCCCCGGGGCATAACTTAAAACCCTTGCCCTGAGGGTTGTGGGGGAGTGTCCTCCTCAAAAAACATATTTTCTATCTGGAAATCAATTACGCTGAACAAAATAGCTATCTCAAAATTTTGATTGGATGTGTTTGGGGGAATGATGGTCAGGGGGGGGGGCTAATTGCCCTCCAATCAATTTCGACTATTAAAAAGGGCACTAGAACTCCCAATTTCCAATCGAAAGAGCCCCTTTTGAAGTTTCTACAACGACCCCTTCCATATGAAGTGCCCAGCTCTAAATGAAAAAAATAAATAGTACATTGTGCCAACATCGTTCTTATATGCCCCCAGGGCATAACTTAAAACCCTTGCCCCGAGGGTTGTGGGGGAATTTCCTCCTCAAAACATATTTTCTATCTGGAAATGAACTACGCTGAACAAAATGGCTATTTCAAAGCTTTGATTGGATGTGTTTGGGGGAATGATAGGCGTGGGGGGTATTGTCGCCCCCCAATCACTTTCGACTATTAAAAGGGTACTAGCCCTTCGAATTTTCAATCGATTGAGCCTGTTTTCAAGTTTCTACGACAACGGCTTCTATAGAAACCTTATATGCCCCCGGGCATAACTTAAAACCCTTGCCCTGAGGGTTGTGGGGGAGTGTTCTCCACAAAAACATATTTTCTATCTGGAAATCAGCTACGCTGAACAAAATGGTTATCTCAAAAATTTTGATTGGATGTGTTCTGGGGAATGATGGGCATGGGGGGCTAGTTGCCCTCCAATCACTTTTGACGATCAAAAAGAGCACTAGAACTCTCAATTTCCAATCAAATAAACCCCTTTTGAATTTTCTACGACGACCACTTCCATATGAAGTGCCCAGCTCTAAAGGGAAAAAAATAATAAATAGTACATTGTGCCAACATCGTTCTTATATGCCCTCAGGGCATAACTTAAAACCCTTGCCCGAGGGTTGTGGGGAATTGTCCTCCTCAAAAACATATTTTCTCTCTGGAAATCAACTACGCTGAACAAAATGGCTATCTCAAAATTTTGATTGGATGTGTTTGGGGACATGATGGGCGTGGAGGGGGGGGGGGGGATAGTTGCCCTCCAATCCCTTTCGACTATTAAAAAGGGTACTAGCCCTTTGAATTTCCAATCGAATAAGCCTTTTTTGAAGTTTCTACGACAACGCCTTCTATAAAAACCTTATATGCCCCCGGGGCATAACTTAAAACCCTTGCCCCGAGGGTTATGGGGGATTTTCCTCCTCAAAAACATATTTTCTATCTTGAAATCAACTATGCTGAACAAAATGGCTATCTCAAAATTTTGATTGGATGTGTTTGGGGGAATAATGGGCGGGGGGGGGTTAGTTGCCCTTCAATCACTTTCGACTATTAAAAGGCCACTAGAACTCCCAATTTCCAATCGAACTCCTTCGATACGAAGTGCCTGTCGAAGAAACAAGAAAAAAATATACATTGTGGCCACTTCGTTCATTACTTAGGCAGCGCTAGCGCGCTGCCTATGAAAGGACATCGGAAAATGACGTCTGAAACCGAAGTTTGCGGCTTTTGCTCGCTAGATAGAACTTTTCAGGAAATCTGAAGTTCAGATCAAAATTTAATAGACTTCTCCCCTTGTTTTAAAGTGCCGTTTTTATTTTCGGTATCAGTGTTTTTTTGGCTATCTTTTTGGTATATGTTTCATAATAACCCCATTCCGTCGTACCCCTTCTTGAAATAAACGAGATAGCCGAGCGTTGCACCCTGACTATTAGGCGTTTTGAACCCAACACATGATCGAACACTCCCTTTTTCCAATAATAAGTCCAATATGTAAACAATGGGAAAATTATATAACTTACATCCCTTGTACCCCCCTCCCCTACTATTTATACTATTTTTTAAGACCTTTAAAACTGTTATCACGAAATTTTGAATGGGTGTCTTTTGGGTAGGGTAGAATCATAGGCAGTGCAATAGCGTTGCCTAAGTAAAGAACGATGTGGGCACAATGTATTATTTATTTTCCATACTAGGGCACTTCGTATCGAAGGAGTTATCGTAGAAACTTCGAAAAGGGCTCATTCGATTGTGAATTGGAAAGGCTTGTGCCCTTTTTAATAATTGAAAGTGATTAGAAGGCAACTAACAACCACCATTCTACGCCCACCATTTCCCCAAACACATCCAATACAAATTTTGAGATAGCCATTTTGTTCAGTGTAGTTGATTTCCAAATAGAAATTATGTTTTTGAGGAGAACACTCCCCCACAGCCCTCAGGACAAGGGTTGTAAGTTTTGCCCTGTGGACATATAAGGTTTTCATAGAAACTGTTGTGGTAGAAACTTCAAAAAGGCTCATTCGATTGGAAATTGAAATGGCTAGTGCCCTTTTTAATAGTCGAAAGTAATTGGAGGGCAACTAACACCTCTTCCACGCCCACCATTTCCCCAAACACATCCAGCCAAAATTTTGAGATAGCCATTTTATTCAAGGCAGTTGAAAGGCCCGGAAATTATATCTTTGAGCAGGACACTCCCCCCACAGTCTTCAGGGCAAGGGTTGTAAATTATGCCCTGGGGGCAAATAAGGTTCTTATAGAAAGTGTTATCGTAAAAACCTTGTTTCATTCATTTCGAAATTGAAAGGGATAGTGCCCTTTTTTCATAAGCTAGTCGAAAGTGATTGGAGGGCAACTAACCCCTTCTCACGCCCGCCATTTCCCCAAGCACATCTAATAGAAATTTTGATATAGCCATTTTTTTAACATGATAAACCCCCACAACCCTCAGGGCAAGGGTTGTAAGTTATGCCCTGGGGGATATAAGGTTTTTATAGAGAGCGTTGTCATAGAAACTTTGAAAAGGGCTCATTCAATAGGAAATTGAAAGGGCTAGTGCCCTTTTTAATAGTCAAAAGTGATTGGAGGAAAACTAGCACCCCTCCCACGCCCATCATTTCCCCAAACACATCCAATAAAAATTTTAAGATATTCATTTTGTTCAACGCAGTTCAAAAGTCCGCAAATTATATCTTTGAGGATTACAATCCCCCCACAGCCCTCAGTGCAAGGGTTATAAGTTATGGCCTGGGGGCATATAAGGTTTGAATAGAAATTATTCTCGTAGAAATTTCAAAAAGGGCACATTCGATTGATAAAATTGTCAAACCTTCAAATCACTCATGCCCCTGGGGCATAAATTACAACCCTTGCCCTAAGGGCTGTGAGGGGGTTGTCATCCTCATAGACCTAATTACCAGAACTTTCAACTACGTTAAACAAAATGCCTATCTGAAAATTTTGATTGGATGTGTTTGGGGAAATTGTGGGCGTGAGAGGGGCGTTAGTTACTCTCCAATCATTTTCAACTATTAAAAAAGGCACTACCCTTTCAGTTTGCAATCAAATGAGCCTTTTTGAAGTTTCTACAACAACGCTTTCGATAAAAACCTTATATACCCCCAGGGCATAACTTACAATCCTTGCCCTGAGGGCCGGGGGGGGGTGTCATCCTCAAAGACCTAATTTCCAGAACTTTCTATTACGTTGAACAAAATGGCTATCTAAAAATTTTGATTGGATGTGTCTGGGGGAATGATGGGCGCAAAAAGGGGGGTTAGTTACCCTCCAATCACTTTCGACTATTAAAAAGGGAGCACTAGCCCTCTAAATTTTAACTGAATGAGCCCCTTTTGAAGTTTGTAGGACAACACTATCTATAAAAACCTTATACACCCCCAGGTAATAATTTACAACCTTTGCCCTGGGGGCTCTGGGGGGTTTGTTGTCCTTAAATACATAATTTACAGAACTTTCAACTGCGTTGAACAAAATGGCTATCTCTAAACTTTGATTGAAGGTGTATGAGAAATGGGGGGCGTGACAGGGGGGTTAGTTACTGTCCTCTCACTTTCGACTATTAAAAAGGGCACTAGCCCTTTCAATTTCCAATCAAATGAGCCCTTTTTGAAACTTCTACAACAACTTTCTACATAAATCTTATATGCCCCAAGGACATAACTTATAACCTTTGCACTGAGGGCTCTGAGTGGGTTATCATCCTAAAAGACCTAATTTTCTGAACTTTCAACTACGTTGAACAAATGGATATCTCAAAACTTTGACTGGATGTGTTGGGAAAATGGTGGGCGTGAGAGGAAGGTTAGCTGTCCTTCAATCACTTTCGACTGTTAAAAGAGCACTAGCCTTTTAAATTTCCAATTCAATGAGCCCTTTCTGAAGTTTCTACAACATCTCTTTCTATAAAACATTACATGCCCCCAGGACATAGCTTACAACCCTTGCCCTGAGGGCTGTAGTGGGGGGGGGTTGTCATCCTTAAAGACCTAATTTCCAAAACTTTCAACTATGTTGAATAAAATGGCTATTTAAAAAATTTTGTTTGGATGTGTTTGGGGAAAAGATGGGCGTTAGAGGGGGGTTAGTTGCTCTCAAATCACTTTCGACTATTAAAAAGGGCACTAGCCCTTTGAATTTCCAATTGAATGAGCCTTTTTTCAAGTTTCTACGACAAAGATGTCAATAAAAACCTTATAGGCCCCCAGGGCATAATTTATAGCCCTTGCCCTGAAGACTATGGGGGGAGCGTCCTGCTCAAAGGTATAATTTCAAGAGCGTGGAACAAAATGGCTATCTCAAAATTTTGATTGGATGTGTTTTGGGGAAATGGTGGGCGTGGGTGGGGTGTTAGTTGCCTTCAAATCACTTTTGACTATTAATAAGGGCACTAGCCATTTCAATTTCTAATCGAATGAGCCCTTTTAGAAGTTTTTACGACAACGCTTTCTATAAAAACCTTAAATGCACCCAAGGCATAACTTACAACCCTTGCCCTGAGGGCTGTGTGTGTGGGGGGGGGGGGGGGGTGTTGTCATCCTCAAAGACCTAATTTCTAGAACTTTCAACTACGTTGAACAAAATGGCTATCTCAAAATTTTGATTGGATGTGTTTGGGGAAAAGGTAGGCGTGAGAGGGGGGTTAGTTGCCCTCCAATTACTTTTGACTGTTAAAAAGGGCACTAGCATTTTGAATTTCCAATCGAATGAGCCTTTTTCGAAGTTTCTACGACAAAGCTATCTATAAAACCCTTATATGCCCCCAGGGCATAACTTACAACCCTTGCCCTGAGGGCTCTAGGGGAGTGTCCTCCTCGAAAACATAATTTCTATGTGGAAATCAACTAAGCTGAACAAAATGGCTATCTCAAAATTTTGATTGGATGTGTTTCGGGAAATGGTTGGCGTGGAAGTGGGGTGTGTTAAGTGCCTTCCAATCACTTTTGACTATTAAAAAGGACACAAGCCACTCCAATTTCCAATTGAATGAGCCCTTTTCGAAGCTCCTACGACAACATATTCGATACGTAGTGCCCTGGACTAAAGGAAAAAAAAATAATAAATAATACATTGTGCCAACATCGTTCTTATATGCCCCTAGGGCGGAACTTAAAACCCTTGTCCAGAGAGTTGGGAGGGGGGTGTCCTCCTCAAAAACATAACTTCTATCTGGTAATCAACTACGCTGAACAAAACGGCTATCTCAAAATATTGATTAGATGTGTTTGGAGAAATGGTGGGCGTGGAAGGGGTGTTAATTACCTTCCAATTCCTTTCGACTATTAAAAAGGGCACTAGCCACTTTAATTTCCAATCGAATGAGTCCTCTTCGAAGTTTCTACGGCAACTCCTTCGATGCGAAGTGCCAACATATTGTGCCAACATCGTTCTTTACTTAGGCAGCGCGATTGCGCTGCCTATGATAGATAGCTCTTTTTTGAAACTTTAGAGTAAAGAAAGAAAACTTTAGAGTAATAATTAGCAGATGTTTGGTATTGCGCCTGTTTGACTAGGGGGTGAACCCCCTCATATACGTAATAATTTCTGTTTGTTTTAAGTTTTAATGTTGCTCCTTACTTTCAGTTGAAAAAACTTGTTTTTTTATTTAATTTCTGATCGTTTTTTAAATAATGCTGGGAAATCCGGGGACCCTTAATAGAACTGTCCCTCCCCAGAGGAAACATCCTCCATGGAAAAATCCTCCTACGTAACCCTCTCTCCCGACCCCCCCCCCCTCTGTATTCTTCCCAATAACCATATCTGGTAATCAACTACGCTGAACAAAATGGCTATCTCAAAATTTTGATTAGATGTGTTTGGAGAAACGGTGGGCGTGGAAGGGATGTTAATTACCTTCCAATCCCTTTCGACTATTAAAAAGGGCACTAGCCACTCCAATTTCTAATCGAATGAGTACTTTTCGAAGTTTCTACGGCAACTCCTTCGATGCAAAGTGCCCTGGTATGGAAAAAAAAGAGAATACAATGTGCCAACATCGTTCTTTACTTAGGCAGTGCGATTGCGCTGCCTATGATAGATAGCTCTTTTGAAAGTACTAAAGAAAACTTTAGCGTAAAGGGCAAGGTGTTGACTAGGGGTGAACCCCTCATATACGCAATAATTTCTTTTCGTTTTAAGTTTTAATGTTGCTCCTTACTTTCAGTTGAAAAAAACTTGTTTTTTATTTAATTTCTGATCGTTTTTTAAATAATGCTGGAAATCCGGCGTCCTTAATAGAAATGTCCCTTCCCCAGAGGAAACATCCTCCATGGAAAGATTCTCCTACGTAACCCCCTCTCCCGACCCCCCCCCCCGCCTCCCTGTATACTTCCCAATAACCAATACAATATGTAAACAATGGGCAAGCAGTCCTTCCCCGGGAACTGTGGGGGATTAAGTTATCCTCAAAGACATATTTACCAGATTTTCGACTATGCTGAATAAAATGGCTATCTCAAAATTTTGATTGGGTGAGGATCAGGAAAAAATGAGCTTGGGAGGGGGTCAATTTGCCCTCCAATTTTTTGGTCACTTAAAAAGGGCACTATAACTTTTATTTTCCTTCAAATGTGCCCTCTCACGATATTCTAGGACAACTGGATCGATACGATCACCCCTGGAAAAAAAAACAACAAACAAATAAACACGCATCCGTGATTTTCTTCTTCTGGCAAAATATAAAACAAATCCACATTTTTGCAGATAGGAGCTTGAAACATCTATACTAGGGTTTTCTGTTATGTTAAATCTGGTGGTTTGATTTTCATTAAGATTCTACCACTTTTAGGGGATGTTTCCCCCATTTTACGAAAATAAGGCAATTTTTTTCTGGCGCGTAACTTTTGATAAGGAAGATTAAACTTGATGAAACTTATTTATTTGAAATCAGCATAAAAATTCAATTCTTTTAATGTATCTACTGGTATCAAAGTTCCGTTTTTTAGAGTTTCGGTTACTATTGAGCCGGGTCGCTCCTTACTTACAGTTCGTTACCACAAACTGTTTGAAAATCATCGTTCTAGAACAGGAATTCGATAGAAAATCCTGAATAAACATCCAAGCATTATATTTGCTTTATCGATTATTCTTCGCAAAACTAACCTATCTGGGCTCATTTAGGTTACGATTTTTTTTTTTTTTTGTAAAAGCAAGAACGTGAACAAACTTGTGATATTAATAGGCATTTAAAAAAAAATTGCCCAAGGCATGGTGCACGCCTGTTATTAATAATAATAAAATAGTTAATGGTGTGCGCCTGCAAAACTGGAGCTAATTTGGAAAATATAATTAGATCCTCAAAGCGTACCAAGTTCCATCCAATGATATTTAAATTTCACAAAGGACATGTATTCTTTCAGCTTATTTACCATAATTCCACTCGACAAACACCCAATAGACATAATATACTATCCATATGAATCAAATCAACGACAAAGCTGCAACAATATGTAGCTCTATTTACGAGATCCTCGAGGTCCGTCATCAATTATACCATGAAGCACCTGTAGCAGGGCATTTATCTGTTTATCCTAAAACCAGGATCCAAGTATTATGTCAGACTGAAGCTCAGCATCTATTATTATTGTTATTATTCGAAGATTATCTTCGGTTCTGTGCCGTTGGGTGACAACGATCATTGCAACATTGGACACTAATTAGCAGTCATTTAGATCAGAGGTTACGCTACGGGCTTCTAGGGTTGGCAGTTGTTTTTTTTCATTTAATTTATCACACGAGTAGGCTTTCTCTGTGTATACTTTAGTGGTATTGGTCTATTACATAAAACACACTCGAGAAGTGAAGTTTAGTGGCAATAAAATATGATGAAAATAGAATATTTTATTAGCAAAATTGTGAAGGTCATTTGTGATTTATTAAATTGGCAGCTAAGGCGGCGGCTAACCGTCTCAAAGACAAAGAAAAGTTCATTATTAACGCGATTCTTGACCTAGTTTATTAACGCAATTCTTGAGGACACCGGTTAATTTGCTTTAACTGGTGATAGAATATAGTGTCTGACCATGAATGTTCAAGAATCATTTCAGATTGTTGGAAGGGCTACAACACAACTGAGCTAGAACAAGCAGGTTTCACTCATTTGAAAGTGAACCACAAAAATAATTTTGTCGACCCAGAAACCAGCGCCGCTACCCAAAAAGTAGAGCTAATATCGGATTCCTCAAAGTGGAGGAACAAACGGCACCGAGGTACATCCCTCCGTCATTTACATTCATACTTAGTAGAGTACATGTGGCGGGCGGCAGTAAAGGCAGAAGGCCGAGTTCATTTTAACGCGATTCTTGAGGACATTTCTGCGTTCTGAAAGCATATTTCCAAGTTGTAGTTTTCAGAATTTTGCTGATAAAGTATTCTATTTTCATCATATATTTATTTTTTTATTAGGTTAAATAGGTAGGTTGGTTAGGTTAAAATAGGTTTGTTTAGGTTACGTATTTATTACATGCTATGCTTTACCCCCCCCCCCCCCCCCCCCCTAATGTGCAAATATATAGCCCAAATTCGTTTCTAAATTATTATATTTTCATCGTAATTTTGTTTTATTTCATTAGCATTCACCAAACTTCACTTCTCGAGTGTGTTTTATATAATAGACAAGTACCACTTTAGCTTCCAAATATGGGCAAAATATGGAGTAACTTCAGTCACAAAAAGATATTGAAATCTATGTGTCGATCTACTGTTAATTATCTATATTGGTATTTTTTATCATAGACATCGCAAAAGCAATCCATAAGTAAAAAGTGACTATGTGAATTTTTTCACCTGCCCACTTCGTATGAAAGGAGCTGTCTTAGAAAATTTAGATGGTGCTCATCCGATTGTAAATAGTAAGCTCTAATGTAGTCAAAAGTCATGTAAATCAAAAGCAGGTATTTTATTCCAAATAATCAGAAGTTATCATAATTATGGTCTGGAGCATGACACGACCCCCACCCCACAGCTCCTCAACCATTGGCTATAAATGATTCAATTTGCCAATTGTTTACATATAGGATTTACTACTAGAAAATGGGAAAGGCTCATCCGATAAGGCTGGGTGTGTCTAAAAAGGCTAAGAGTATTAAGTTGATACTACATGGAATGTTAAGAGTGATGTTATACTAAATCAAAAGGCGCTATATGCATTCAGGTTATCAGAAGGGCGTATCTGCAATATCTTGGGAACGACCACTAGTAAAATCCATATTACTACTACTGCTACTATTACTACAGCTACTACTACTGCCATTATTGTTGCTGCTACCAATGCTACTACTACTGCTACTTCAACTACTATTTCCGCTACAACTACTGCTACTATTACTACTATTGCTTGTACTACCGCTAGGACTACTACTTCTTTACTGTATACATTACACATTTAAAATGTTTCTTTTTCTTGTATCAAACAGTTCGCGGCAACAAATGGTAACTTAGGAGTGACTAGGCCCAATAGTAGCCGAAACTCTAGAAAACAGAATGTTGATAACAATACATGCATCAAAAGAATCATTTTTTAATGCTGATTACAAACATATCAAATTAATTCAGTTTAATTTTACCCATCGAAAGCTATCAGCCTAAGAAAATTTGTCTGATTTTCGAAAAAAGGGGGAAACCAGGGACGGATCTAGACCTGCCGGCTTCCAAGATGTTTGGTGCCCCCGGTGAACAAACCTTTTATATAAATCCAAATTATGGTCATTTTATTTTTTTAAAGAGTGTATTTATTTATTGCATATTTATTTAATTATTCTACTACTACTAATATGTTTTTTTTCATGTATATCCTATTAATTCAATAAGGTCCAAAAAAATTTTTAAGATTCGACTTAACAACAGTTATTGGTTACATGGTAGATATACAATCTAAATTAAAAATAACCAATCATTTATTATTCTGAACGCTAAAACTTGGCTTTACGTGCTTTTCTCGAAGGAAGGAACTTTCTTAACAACTGATACAGGCATTGTTAATTACATCTTCAAGGTGATTTTCACGCTCGGAGAGGCATCTTGAAGATTGTGTTTGTATATACTACTACTACTACTAACAACTCATCGCAGCACCAAGCCGCCTGAGGCCAACACAGCTACGCACGCTCCTCCTCCACCCCAATCTATTCAAAGCCTCCCTTTTTACACCCGCCCACGAAGTTCCCATTTCCTTTAAATCTTTCTTTATGACGTCCTCCCAACCCAGACGGGGACGACCTGCTTTCCGTTTAGCCCTAGATGGTTGGCCGAAAAGAACAATCTTCGGCAATCTGTCATCCTTCATCCGAACAACATGCCCTAACCACCTCAACCTTTCTTTCATTATAGACCTAGAAAGTGGTATTGAACCACATTTTTCGTATAGCCTATTGTTTGAAATACGGTCAGTCAGCCGGGTACCCAGAACAATCCTTAAGCAATTTCTCTGGAAAACATCTAGCAAATCTTCATCCGCTTTTCGGAGCGTCCATGCTTCAGAGCCATATTTGACCACTGTCATCACTGTAGCTTCTAAGATTCTAATCTTTGGTTTGCAGACTTATCTTCCTATTCTTCCAGACTTTTTTTAACTGTGAAAAAACACCCTGAGCCTTGGCTATTTATTTTTAACATCTTCACTGCTCCCACCATCTTTACTAATAATACTACCAAGGTAAGTGAAACTGCCCCACCTGATCAATCTTTTCATTACCCAACGTCACCTTTTCATCTTCACTTATTCCTAGCCTTAGTGACTTGGTCTTCCTAACATTAATTTTCAAACCAATACTAGCACCTGAACTCGCAAAACCTCTAAAACTTCATTTCATTTTGCTCACACTTTCATCTAGGATGCTTAAATCATCAGCATAATCCAAGTCCAGGAGACTTTTTCCTCCCCATTTGATTCCGTGGTCTCCCATTGCCTTTCCTGTGCTCCTTAAAAACAAAGTCCATCAAAATAATCCATATAAAGGGGGATAGAACACAACCCTGCTTAACTCCTGATTTAATACAAAACCAGCTGCTAACCTCATTTCCTACTTAACCGCAGCAGTGTTATTCTCGTACATAGCACTAATCACTTTAATGTATTTGTCTGGTATACCATACAAGGATAAAACCTTTACTAAAGCTCCTCTATCAACAGAATCGAACGCTTGCTCATAATCTATAAAAACTAAGGACCAAAGGTGTTTGAAAAACTTAGGCACTTCTCAATTATTAACCTAAGAGTGAAAAATTTGGTCAACACATCTCTACCTTTTCTAAAAAAACCGCACTGCTCTTCTCTTAAAACTTTGTCTACGGCATCTCTCAGTCTAAAAAGTATCATATTACTAAGCAATTTGCTACCTACAGAGACCAGACTAATGCCTCGATAATTACCACACTCACTTTTATCACCTTTCTTATAAAGTGGCTTAAATAAGTTTTCCTAAAAGTGGACAAAAATCTGTCTATATTATTATATTATTTATTTATATTACTTATTATTTATATACAGTAAATATATTATTTACTATATTATATTGTTTATATACAGCGATCGAAACCCTCTGTTTAACTGAAATATAACCCAGTCAATGATTTTAAAAATTTATGCTATTTAAAAATGCAAGCTCATCTTTTATGTTTAGCTGTGTTCTATTTTTCTTTTGATTTTTTTTTACCCCTCCTTTACAGTGTCTTTGTAAGTACAAAAAGTCAAAATAAATTGTTATTTTCAGTATTATTATGAGCGAAGGGTGTTTCAGCAGATTCATTTTTTTTTCAATATATTAATAAGTAAAATCAGTATTTATTAACGATTAATGAAATTATTTGGAAATTATATAGAATTATGTACCGAGTATGTTGCTTTGTACAATCAGATTTCGTGGGTGTTTTGGGGAATCTGTTTTAACATGCACTCAAGTTTTAACGTGAAAGGAAGGAACATTTAAATTTTTATGTCACACCAAATGGTGTAGATAGAAGGGGTGGTTGATAAATACATTTGCACTTTCAGTAATAGATTTGTAAAATATATATATATATATATATATATATATATATATATATATATATATATATATATATATATATATATATATATATATATATATATATATATATATATATATATATATATATATATATATATATATATATATATAATTACACAGCATTACATAGCAGTTTGGTTAGGTATAACCAATGTGGTTTCAAAACCTATTCAAATATTTCTGTAATAAAATTTTGGTCAAATTGGTTTGACGTTGTCTTTTGATTTAACAAAGCCCATATCCCTAGATCAGTCTATTAAATAGTCTGCAAGGGGAAGGGCTGAGTGCCCCCCTCCATTAAATTCCGATAGTAATAAAAAAAGATAAAAATGGTTGGGGAGAGGGCCGGAGCTTTGAACAGGGCGGCTTAGAAGAAAATGTTAAAGAAGTGGCAGGGTTGGCATTTGAAGCTACGACAAATTCACCGCAATAATAGTAGCGTTACAAGGGCATTCAAAGCACACAAAACCTGGTTGTCAAGCAATAAAACTGACAAGTAGAGTCGACAGCAAATAAAACGCGTTTCATTGTGTGCGTTTCTGCTCTTTGTCTGTCATTTGTCAAGTTGTAATCGTAGATCAGAGCTCAAGTTTATTAGTGTATATTTAAGAAGAGTGTCCAAGGTTAATCAACAGGTGTAGGTCGCCACCTGAACTTTGTTGAGAAACACCTAAAGCACCCAGATCTCTTATTAATTAGTAACATCTGGATATTGTCTATTTAGAGTGAAATGAACAGATCTGTTGACAAGATGTTTAACGGGTTGAACGGACAAGCAGGCATTATTGGAAATGATTGTGTGATATACTTATGCGTTTATTATGATATACATTTGAATCATCAGATTTTATGGGTGTTATTGGAAATCTGTACTAAGGGGCACCCAAGTTTTGAGATTGCAGCAACATGCACATTTTAATGCCACAATAAATAGCGTAGCTATAGGAGGAAGCTAATATCTCCCTATATATATAATAATAATAATAATAATGATCTGTATTTAAAAGCCAACTAAAGCCATATACAAAAAGACATACTAAAGAAAATTACACTTCATTTGACATCCTTCCCATCAATACAAAATTTCCTACTGCCACAACATAACGGGGAGTCCTAGACCATTAAACTCACAAAGCAGCCTATCTTCCCCCTCCTGGATAATTAATCCCCTTAAATGAGATAGTTGCTTACATCGGAGGAGGAAATGGCCCAACCCATAATCATTTTCCCCACATCTCAAGCAACTACACCCGGCCTCCGGACCTTCCCTCTTTTTCCTTGCAACCTTAGTATAAATTGGAAGACAATTTGCTCGAATCTGAATCCAAATCCTCAAATACTTAATGGGCAATCCCAGCTTGAAATAAAACTCCTGACCAAAATTCTCTTTTACTTCTCTATACAAAGTAAGACTCGGAGATTTGTCCACAGCTGCTTGCCATAGTTGCACTTCTTGGTCTTCAAGTCTTGCACTAAATTCCTTGAAGAACTTTTCATGATCCTCTGGCCCTTTTCCCTTCTCCCACGAACTTGAAAATCCATTCTCATCTAATATCCTCTTGATTTGTGCTGTCCATGATGTTTTGTTACACTGAAGGAGAAGATCTTCATATGCTGCTCGGGCAAGTCTAGTCTGGGGAAGTTCTAGAAGTCTTAACCAAAATTTGATGATTTAGGTATATCTTTTCAATTTCAGGTTAAATATACCAAGATCACCTTTTAAAACTAATGTATGTGTTGTATTGTGTAGGCCAAAAAACTCGTTTATAATATTGAAGTTGAAGGGTTTCTAGTTGCTTTGCCGGCTGATACCCCCATATTTCTGATCCGTAATGTAAGATAGGCATAATTTTGGTATTAAATATATGTTTGTGGAGGCTTAGTTCACTTATTTCTGCTGTTTGTGTGCTTCTGTATATACCAAATAATGCATTTCTTCCTTTCTGTGCCATTGTTGTAATATGACTCGTCCATTTTCCATTTTGACAAAGGATGAAACCTAAGTATTTGGCCTTTTCCACCACTTCCAGCATTTTTCCATTCAATAAAAATTGTGGTGCTGATTCCAAGGGGGTTTTTGCTAAAAATCATGACTTGGGATTTCGTGACATTCACCTCTAGTTTCTTCTCTTGCAAATATTTTTTCAAGGAGATTCAAGAGAGTTTGTAAATCATTATTTGTCTTTGCCAGTAATATAATGTCGTCTGCAAATAGTAGCATTGACATATTCAGATTTCCCAGTCGGAGAGTAGGTGCCCATCTTTGTCGGAAATAAGGAACAATATCATTAATAAACATAGCAAATAATTTTGGCGAGAGTGTACTTCCTTGGCGCACGCCCTTTTTCGAGAAAAAAGGCAGAGATATTCCCTTCCAAACAACTTTTACAAAACTTTTATTCAATGAATACATAGATGATAGAATTTGTAAAAAAGGGGCTGGTAGGCCTAGATTTAATAATACATTCAACAATAAAACACGATCTACACTATCAAATGCTGATTTCAAATCAATTAGGGCCACGTATAATTTTCCTTTACCTTTGCAGTGCTTTTCTACAAGATTATTAATAACAAAAACTCTATCAGCTGTGGAATAACCTGGTCTGAACCCACCTTGTTTCTTCTTGCAAGATTTTTTTCTCTTCTATCCACATTCCCAGCCTTTTATCTATAATTTTTTCTAGAACTTTTCAAGCACTGTTTAGGAGGCTTATTGGTCTATAGTTGTTATGTGTAGTGGGATTACCATTCTTATAAAGTGGGAGAATAAACGAGGTTTTCCAGGTCATTGGCCACTTCCTCTTTGAATTATTAGGTTAAATAATGAGACCAAAAAAGGTAAAAGAACAGTCCGAAACGCTTTGAAGATCTTCATAGGAATTCCATCGGGCCCGGGAGCTGAATCACCTCGTATTTTGTTAAGCGAATCTTCAATTTCTTCCGGGGTGATTGGGTCGCATAACACGTAATCTTCCTGGTTCAGAGGGAATGATGTTTCTTCACAGTTATCTAGACCTAATGTCTCTTGTAGGTGTATGTGCTATCCTGAGTATCTTCTTGTAGTAGTTTGAAGTAATCGGGCCAAGTTTCGGGGGCGGGCACCTCTGACTGTCGGTCTTTTAGCCTATCTCTTTTTATGATTTTCCAGAACTCCCTACTGTTATTTCTCTAAAGCACTTTAAAAGAGTGGCTTTTTCTTTCCTTTTATAATTTTCCTTTTTCCTTTTTATTAATTTTTTGTGCTCTTTACGTACTAAACGGTAACTTGTTAATGTCTTGATTTTTGATTCATCATCCGGTGCATTCTTTACATTTTGTAACATTTTATCCAAGTTAACGCTACTGAATTTACATTCTTCATCATAAAAACTTTCATTCTTTTTCTCGGCTGATTTTACTGATGCCAGTGATTCGCTTAAAATTTGTGAAAACCTATTCGCTATTGTTTCCGGGTCGGCATTCGGTACCTCGGCCTCATACTTCAGATGGTCCATTTCTTTCGCTATGGGGTCATTAATTAATTTCTCATGGACCAGTGCCCATTGTTCATGTGACCAATTGCAATTTATTCTAGGAGGTAAAATTGCTTGCTCCTTTCTCTTCCTCGTTTCTTTATTCACATACCTCTCCTCATTACTCCTCTCAACCGAACAATATTCCCTTCTAGAAATAATATACTCTACTTTAACTGGAAAGTGGTCCGATCCTGTTCGATGTATCACTTTCACATTTAGGGATTCAATTTCGAGCCCAGTGTCAACCAATATATAATCAATCAAACTAAAGCAAGGTCCAGAAACACAAGTGTACTCACCTAAGCTACCATCCTCACCAAATCTCCCATTACCAATTGCCAAACCAGAACCTCCACACAGTGCAAGCAGTTTCCTCCCCCCATGAGTTAACTCTCCTTTTTCGATCTTGGCTCATTCGTGGTATAAAATACATTGAAGGAATGATCCCCGCTACAGGGTCGTCCTCATCATCTGAAACAAAATTCATATTTAGTTCTGGTTGTTCAGCAGTGTAAGCGTTTAAATCACCTATTAATAACACTGAATCTCCTTTATACCGAGATCTAATAAGAATAATTTCTTCCTCTAATATTGCCCAAGTATCCTCTTCACAATATGAACTATTTTCTGGTGAAATATAAACACACCCCAATATAAACCACTTCCCCAAAAAATTCAAACGTAACCATATCAAATTCTCAGACATGCTTGGCAAACGACTTAAACTAGAAAATTCATGTTGCTTGACTAGCACTATTATTCCTCCATAGTTCCTGGAATTCCTTGATGTCCTTCTATCTACACGAAAAACAACATAACCAAACACTGATATTTCCTCTACTGGCAATAACCATGTTTCAACTAAGCAAGTTATTTGTGAATCCAAAAATGAACTATTTAAACACACATCTCTTTTACTACTTAGACCCTGTACATTCCACGTAATAGCTGATAGTTTCTGTATATGGCTGTTTCCCTATTCTATGACAAATGGTGGTCGTTCTGCTAGAGTTTGGCCACATTTTTTCGGACTATGACTTTTTCGTTTCTTTTCCGATTTTGGTCCTTTATTTGGTCTCACATTTCTTTGATCCTGCTTACTATCGTTGCTTGGGCTTATAATCATGTCCAGGACCCTTTTTCCTGCTTGACGGGGATCGCATATAAGACCTTTCTGAATCGCTGGATATGTTTTTTTTGTGCTACTATCTTTATTATGAGTTTGTTTTTCCATAGTCGGCTCCGCCATTTCCAGCACTGTTTTTCTCTCAAAGTCATAAACAAACGTCTGTTTGTCTATGCATAATCTAGTTCCGCGTAGCTTCACAATTCTCTTTTTGCTTATAGCTTGGGATAATAAAGGTCTTAGGGCCGTACGAGCCTCGCGTTCTTCTGGCGTATAATCTGGCGCTACTGATATCCCCTTTTGTTTGAAAAGGTTCGCATTCCTCAACAAAATGTCTCGTGTAACTTTGGAACTGAACTTTACTAAAATAGGGCGTGGGTTTTGTGGTCCCCTTAAACGAACAGCATCCCTGAATTCCCACTTTGACACTTTTAAGCTTGGCACAGTATTACTGATTAGCGCAATTATATCATCTAACAGGGTTGTATTCGATATAGGGGGCTGGGGAAAATTATAAAACATCAAATTTGTCTGTTTTATTTCTTTCTCAAGCCGGATATTTCTCTTACGGGATACTTCCAGCTCTGCTCGAATGGTTGTCAATTCTTGAGCTGTCTCCGTTTGCTTAACGTTAAACTCTCATTTTAGCTTCAATACTTGCTAGGCTTAGTTTAACGTCATCGATACTCTTCGACAGGCTAGGGATTTCAAACACTGCCTTTTTTATCTCTTCAAGGGCAAATGCTATAGACTGTCCTTCCATCCTTTTTCTATTATAAAATGGAAAATTATTAGCTTAACTTTCTATTAAACATGAAACGAGGACTTACGCGCAAGGGGGGCTACTTCGTCGTAACTTGTACGGCCCCCCAGTTTCAAACAGAACAGGTGGTAGATTCTATTCGTCAATCTTCTTTTGAATCCAATGTTAAATCATATACCACAATTAAAAGGTTTATAAATCTTGTCAAACTGGTTTATAACTCTTTTAAGCAGAGTATCACTATAGATTTTATTTCGTCTCCGCACTGAATGAATGCCAAATCGCTATATGCTGACCATAGGGGGATTTGACCAGGATACATTTGCAAGGGACAAGAGCCTGAATTCGTTCCCAAGGGCTGAAGACCTGAACTTCTGAGCAAATTCGAGAGGGCTGAGAACGAGAGCGAGTGAGTTAGGCGGCAAAAAGCCAGTGAATCCGGTTTTTTTCTAGAATTTACATAAATCTGTCTGTCTTTGCCTCTGTGCCTGTTTTCACGGAAAATTTACATGCAAGAGTTACAAAAATCAAGCGAGAGTCGGGAATATTTATAAAAGGGTTTTTGAACTACAATAGCGACCATAGGTAAGAATTCCAAAAAAAAAACACTCAAAGAAAGACAAAATAAGAAGACTCGACAGGAAATGCCATGGTGATTACATCATTAGAAAGCAGAACCTCCAAGCTGCCAACCGCAACGAGCAGACCTTTGCTGGATCTTAATATTGTATTAATAATTGCGTTAATTAAAAGTGAATATGCGGTCTTCTTCCCCCATAGGTATTTTGCTTCTTAAAGAATATTTATATTAATTTTGTCATTCTGCATCATTTAATATTCCTGAAAATAAACTAATCTTAATTGGTCCATTCTTCAACTGAATCCCAACTGAATGTTAAACCGGGAAATTGCAAATGTTTAAGCTGTTATTGTTCATTCAAATTCGAGTTCTTAAATTTTTCCGTCCAAAATTTCAAAATTACGTAAACCGGAAAGAAACTGTTGGACGGAGGCCCTGAGAAACCAAGAATTATCACTAATTTCGTTATACTTCTTTTTCAAACTATAAAAAAAAATGTTACTTTATTGCTATTGCCCCTCATCTGAAAAAAAATTACTGCATATGTAGCTGGCATCTTCTTAGAATATAGTCAAAAAAGATAAAAGATATGCAAATACCGCTCCTGATAACAAGGATGACAGCAATTTCTTCAGACTTTGAATCTGTCACAAGTCACCTAAATAAGGTGAAAAACATTTCTAAATAACAGAATATTTCATTTAAATGACCCTTTAATTTATCATTTATTTTTTATTGCACTCCAGTTAGCATAACTGAGCTAAACCACTACTCTTACTGGAAAAAGGATAATAATAGCAACCTGACTATACTTTAATGGTACAATAGGCTGCCTTGTTCACCACGTTTTGTCAATCATAATCAATCTTCAATTTTTAGAACCACGTGCGTCTGTTTGATTGCAGAGCAGCAAGGGGTAAAAATCAGGTGCAAGCCTGCAGGTGTCTGTGACAATAGACAGGGGGGTGGTGGGCTAATTGTAGGCCTTGGATATTGATTCTTGTGGAAGGGCTATTACTAACTATAGTTTGAATTAATGGTGCTAGCCAGCTATACAATTATTATGGTCGTCAACATCCTAAGTGGTAGTAAAAGTAAATGACTCTACCAAATGAACGATTGGTTAATTGTTGGTTGTGTTTTTGGCTTGAAATTATATTTTTCATCACAGATTGAAAATTTTGGGAGGATGTTGAAAATTTGCAAATAAAGAGGTTGTGTAATGAGAACTGGGAATTTGATGGATAATTATAAGTGTTAGCTTTACGTCTACATAAAAACACAAATAACTTGTTTTCAAAGAGTTCGCGGTAACGAATTGTAAGTAAGAAGCGACTCCGCTCAATAGTAACTGAAACTGTAAAAAACAGAAATCTGATACCAATAGATATATCATACGAAGCGGTTTATCAAAGAATCTGCTGATTCCAAATATGTAAGTTTCATTAAGTTTAGTCTTACCTGTCAAAAGCTATGAGCCTGAGAAAATTTGCCTGGTTTTCGAAAAAAGAGGGAAATACCCCTGAAAGTCAAAGAATCTTAATGAAACTTACCGAAAATGTGGATTCATGTACTTTTCAAACAGTTCGTGGTAACGAACTGTAAGTAAGGGAGCGACCCGGCTCAATAAGAACCAAAACTCTAAAAAACAGAATTTTGATACCAATAGATACATCAGAAGAATCAAGTTTTTATGCTTATTTCAAATATATAAGTTTCATCAAGTTTTGTCTTACCCATCAAAAGCTACGCGCTTAAGAAAATTTGCCTTATTTTCAAAAAAAGGGGGAAACAACCCCTAAAAGTCATAGAACTCTAATGAAAATTACACCATCAGATTCAGCGTATGATAGAACCCTACTATAGAAGTTTCAAGGTCCTATCTGCAAAAATGTGGAATTTTGCATTTTTTGCCAGAAGAAAGATCGCGGATGCGTGTTTATTTATTTTTTTTTTTTTTCCACGGGTGATCATATCGATTCAGTAGTCCTAGAATATCGTGAGAGGGCTCATTCAAACGGAAATTGAAAGTTCTAGTGCCCTTTTAAGGGACCAAAAAAATTGGACGGCAACTTGGCCGCCTCCCCATGCTCATTTTTTCCCGAAGTCATCCAATCAAAATTTTGAGATAGCCATTTTGTTCAGCATAGTCGAAAATCTAATTAATATGTCTTTTAGGATCATTTAATCCCTCACAGTTCCTGGGGGAAGGGCTGCAAGTTATAAAGTTTGCCCATTGTTTAGTATTGATTATTGGGAAGTATACAGGTGTTTTCAGGAGGATTTTTTTGTAGTGGGGGGGGTCGGAGTAGGGGTTAAAGGGGAGGATCTTTCCATGGAGGATATTTCATTGGGGGAAGGAATATTTCCATGAAGGGGGCGCCAGATTTCCCAGCATTATTTAAAAACCAATCAGAAATTAAATAAAAAAACAAGTTTTTTTCAACTGAAAATAAGGAGCAACATTAAAACTTAAAACGAACAGAAATTATTACGTATATGAGAGGGTTCTCCTCCTAGTCAATACCTCGCTCTTTACGCTAAAGTTTTTTATTACTTTCAAAAGAGCTATCTATTCTAATTAACCGGCCTTTCTGATTCAGGGGTTTGTGATTTGAACAAAATTCGGACTTTAGCGTAAAGAGCGAGGTATTGGCTAGGGAGTGAACTCCCTAATATTCGCAATTTAAAACATACGAATATAGAAATTCGTTACGTAAGTTAATTCGGAAGTTACGTCAGAACAAAATTTCGAGAAAGCCAATTAGCCAAAAAAAAAGGAAAATTAATATGCGAATTTCGTTTTGAATATTCATGTACGGTGAGCCAAAATCAAAGCTGCATTAGTTCAAAAACTAAAAAAAAAAAACGAAATTAACTAGGAAATTAACTCAACGCCTCGCTAAAGTGTTTTATTGTTTTAAAAAATAAAGTTGTGAGACAGAGTCAAACTTTAGCGTAAAGAGCGAGGAATTGAGAAGGGGACAGCCCCTTTCATATAAGGAATAATTTCTGTTCGTTTCAAGTTTTAATGTCGCTCCTTACTTTCAGTTAAAAAAACTTGCTATTTTTAGTTAATTGCCAGAAGAAACAACACGGATGCGTGTTTTTTTTTTAATTAGTTTTTTCCCAGGGGGCATAACCCAGTCGTTCCCCCCCCTCCCACGCCTTTTTTCTCAAAATCGTCCGATCAAAATTCCAGCTAACTACTATGTTTAAGATAGTTGAAAAGTGGAATAACTATGCCTTTGGAAATAACATGACCTCCCAAAGTCCCTAGGGAAAGGTCTTTAAGTTTCAAAACTTGACCATTGTTAGGATTCGTTATTGGGAATTATGCATACATTTTCGAGTGGGGGGGGGACCAATTTTCCGCTAGGGGGAGAATTTTCCGTTGGGAGGGAAATTTCCAGGGGTTGAAATTTAAGGAACTTTCTTAGGAGAAATTTTGCACTGGGGGGATTTGCCAGAATTCCTTAATGAAATTCTTCTTATGGCTTGATTTCCCTTTGAAGACTCAATTTTATGCGTGAAGATGTTGAGGGTAGTTGTCTGGGGTAAATTCTCACCAGGATACAATTTTCTAGAGGATGTATCCGTGGGGAGGAGAGATTTCTGGGGAGGTGGAGCTAAATTATCTGGCATTATTTAAAAAATGTTCAGAAATGAAATAAAAAACAAGCTTTTTCAACTGAAAGTAAGAAGCTACGTTAAAACTTATAACAAATAGAAATTATTACGTATATGAGGGGGGTTTCTCCCTCCTCAACACCTCGCTCTTTACGCTAAAGTTTGAATTGTGTCCAATTTCTTTAAGAACGACTTCTGAAACACAAGGTTCGTTTAATTAGAACAATAAGAAGTTTTTTTTTAAAGTGCTAAAAACTTTAGCATGAAGAGTGAGGTGTTGAGGAAGGGGGACCCCCCTCAAATGTTTGAGAATTTCTGTTTATTTTAAGTTTTGATGTTGCTCCTTACTTACAGTTGATTTTTTTTTTTATTATTTAATCATGACTTAAATGGATGCAATAAAGGGTATTCCCAAGGAGTTTAGGCTTGAGGCCCACAAAAGCCCTTCTTGAACTTGCAAACTGACCTTAAAAATGTAGGTGAAACATCCAACCCTCCTCTGAAAAAAATGATTTTTATAGCCTACCTCTCCCTAAAAGACGCCTCGAAGCTGAAGCAGGTTTTTAAAAATCCAAGTATTCCTCCCCGCGGAGTAAACAAACAACTTATTGAAATTGACTGAAGAAATTTTTCTTAGTAAAAAATTCAGTTAAATAAGTCTTTGGTAATTAATCAAATTCAAAAAATATTAAATAAACTGTCGTAATAAAAAAAAAATGAACTGGTACTTTTTTTTAAATTTTGTATAAATACTCTAGTAAATAGAGAATGGTTGTATTTTCAGAAGGAATGACCCAGAGGGGGTATTATACCTGTAGTCACCTTTGTTTTGTGTTACATTATTTTCTGTCATCGGAAGAAAATTTATTTGATACTGTAAATTTGATTTAAATAAAACAGTATAAATAAAAATTACATTATAGTATTAAATAAAAATTATATTAAATAAAAATTAAATAGAACAGTATTAAATTTTTTATTATTGACTTATCAAAACTTTTAACTGTTGAATTTTCAGTTACAACTCGTTTGAACTGTCCGTCCTTTAGACTGTTATTTCTTTTTTCCCTTTCCTTTCTGATTTCTTTTATTCAAGATCAAAACAAAACAGTCAAAATAAATCATGATGTTTCCTACTCCGGTTTATTTAACCATACTTGGCTATGACACTTAGAGGAAATTTCTTTAGCCAAAAAATGAGATGATTCGCAAAAGTGTAAAAAAGCTACTGTTTGTCGCGCAACTGAGCTTTCGGCTTTCTATAATTTCTGACGGCTAAAAGACTGCTAAGAATTGTTTTTGTAGTATGTAAGATTTGGGAGAATGAAAGCGAATATTTTCGTGCGACATTCATAGATTTGTTTTCACCTCGTTGCCATTATCGTTCTTATTTACCGAAAAATTTATAAATCTTTTTCAAAAAAAGATGAAAAATTTCAGAAATTATTTTGGACTACGTTTTCTAATAAAATGGAAAATATTTAAACAAGGATTTGTTTGTGAAAAACCACGAGCAACATATCCAAGTTCTTTTTCTTCAAAAGTAAGTAAAAAAAAAAAAAAAAATCCACACAAGTAGTTTTACAAAGAAAAGTAAAGAGCTACATTAAACCTAAGACGGGCTGAAATAAATTCGAATATTAATTTATGGGGTAAATCAAACATAAATTAAAATAAATAAATAAGTAAAACTAAGATAACCATCAAGGTAAATCAAGATAAACTTAAAATGAACAGAAACTAAAACACACAGGAGTCGGGCTTATGCCCTTAATGC
>JAPEVW010000058.1:0-7500 GCA_027921565.1 Artemia sinica | reverse complement strand
ATCTTGAGATAGCCATGTTGTTAAAAATAGTTCAATTGTCACATAACAAAAACTCCGGTGTTGACAGCGTTGCCACTCTAGCAATTTGGGATTTACTAGTTTTGGGCGAAAAAATTTACTAGATTGGCTTCCGTTATACTAGATGTTGCCAAAAAAGTGCGCGTGTCGCGGCTTTCGCCGCGACACGCGCATTGGCGTGAGAATGCTAGTAAATACTTTTTGTCATCAAAATGAAAACAAAACTAAAAAGTAGCTAGTGTGCATTTTTTTTCTGCTTGTGCAGCATCTTAATATGATTTTCTTTGGCCATTCGGCTTATTTGCCTTCAAATATGTAGGAAATGTGTTCCCAGTTATTCATTAGTTCCAAACAGTTTCTTCCAGCCTCCTAATTTTCGACAGACTCGGCCTTACTCCATAGTTTAATCAACTTTTTCCAAAAGTTTATTGTTTCAGTATATTTACGACTAGGCTTCACAAAAATTTTAGGTACACATAAAAACCAAACAAACGACCACGAAAAATGAAATTCAAAGTAAAAAAAAAAAATAATAATAGAGTCCAACTTGACAGACCAAATTTGACTTTTTCAAAGCTTAACCGCCGGTCCTGCACCCTCTCTTCTGTTTCCCAGGAACCAGGTTTGTTCGCCTTCGTCTTCCATTTTCTGCATCTATCAATCAGAGTTGGCGGAATCTCCCACTCCGAAACGCATTTTGTGTCTCTGAGGCAGAGTTGCTTGGAGTGCATGAGAGCTCCAAATGTGTCAATATTTAATCGGTTTCGCTCAGTCGTCTTGTTAATATTTAAACTGGAAAACTGCCACTCTGCACCGACTGAAGCATGGGGCAAAGCCCAGAGGGTCAACATAAACTTGGGGAGCACTCGGAAAATGGCTTTCCCGCTACCATCTTTCAGTTTGGTAAGCCTCTTCCAGAATGTAGGAGGACACTCTAAATCTGATTCTGATACTATTTCTGAAATAAATTCGCTTCGGATCTGAATTTCCTCATACTCACTATCAAGGTTCTCCAGCATCTTCACCTTCTCCCTTTCCGTTCTGCAGTCTCTAACAGCAACAAGTTTAAACCTCTGTAGAAGAGGAAAGTGACATAGTTTTGTTGCTCATAGCTTTCAGTGGATCGAGGAGATCTGAAGATGTAAGAACATGGTAATTCAGTTTTATCCTAGTACGGATCGGCTTAGCAAGTTCAATAAGATAAGCAAGGCAGGCTTTTCAAATGGCTTGCAAACAGTGACGTCGGTCTTACACTGACAGGCTTTCAAGGTACAACTCGGTATTCATCCCGAGTTTGACATTTTCAAGCTTCAAAAAGTTTTCAGGACTGCTCACGTTCAGGGAAGTAAAAGTTACCTTTGAGCTTCTCAGGACGAAGGAAACACTACAGAGTAGACAAGTAAAGCTCGCGGGAACGTCTCAGAAGGCAATGAATCCTTGTTCCACGTGACTGGAACTCAAGGTTGAACTTGTTAATCTTTGCTAGTATATACGAGAGAAAGTACAAGTAGACCTTATTCACGCCTATATCCATCGCACTTAGCTGCTTTTTGACTTTATCCCTTGTAGAGCTGTCCGACGATGTTAGGGACAAGTCTGTCAGATACAAATGAAAGGCTGGCCACTGTTCAAGAAATCTGTTAATTCCGGCTTCAAGAGACAGCCAGTGTGTGCCACTAATCTGCAGAAGTGGCACAAACTTTCTGCACTTTCTGCAGAAAGTTGGCAATTTCACAAAACTGCTTGAAAACGTTCAGTTTCAACTGTTTCTTAGGGTTTGCGCTTATGAAGTTGATGAGTTCCTTCACGAAAGTTTCGATTTCAGTAGGTAAGTGCTTCACTGCAGCCGAAGCACACAATGCAGCAGTATGCAAGTGCAACAAGGACAAACAGCTGCGGATTTTCACGCAGCAGCTGGGCTGCGAGGCCTTTTTCACTCCCCATATTGACCAACGCATTATCAAGATCAAGCCCAATTCTATTTTCTAATGGAACATTAACTTTCTTAAAGTTAACTTTCGTTAGAAGATTCTTTTGCCCACTTGCAGTTTCTTCGTCCACCTCTAGTAGTGCCATGAATTCTTCCCTCACGGTATTCTCACTGTCTAGATACCTCAGAAAATCAACTAAGGACTTTGTCTTTGATCTGTCCGTGCTTTCGTCGGCAATTATTGAAAACAGATGCTAACGTGTCCCCGCCATAAGATCCTATAAAAATTCTTAACAATGCCAGTCAATTTAGTTCGCTTCATTTCAACATGCTTGGCTGTAGCTGAATCCCCAAAAAACCTTTTCAAAACGGGAACGAGAGTATAGGTTTTTCTCAAAGGAATATCTTAAGCTGCAACCCATGCTGCAAGGCGTAATTTAGCAGCTGACACCATCCTATCATTTCCCTTTTCCTGCCTTTGCTCATTTCCGACTGCTCCCTCAACTGTCAGTTGTCCCAATGCTACTTTTACATTCTTCTAATGAAGCTCATTAGTCGCGTGAATCTTCATGACAGTCAAACTTCCCGTCAGCTTTTGCTGACAGTATCTGCAGTAGGCCTTTTTGCTTCTGTCTGGCGACTGAATAAGGAAAGGTTTCAGCACTGTATCAGTCAAACTACTCTACTCGAAACTTCTGTGCATAGTGCGTCCTCTTAGACTTGTGACCAACAGACTTCACATGAGTCTCTGAGTCCTCAGCCAGATCGATTGTGGCATATGTAGATGCAATTTCATCGGATTCCTGCAAAACACTGCTTTCCAAAATTTCTATTTATTCTTGAACACAGTCCAGCCCAGTATCTTTTGGGGCAGCATTGTCCGTCAACGTTAGCAATCTCTATTCTGTCTTCAGGGCCGGTCTTTTAGCAGAAGCTATATGGTACGAAGTTTGCTGATTGGCACGCATTTTCTGCTTGTTCAATGTGGATAAGAAGCTGTCTAATGTTCGCTGCTAGCTTTCCTCTTTCCAGACATTCTGAAAAAAACCAAAACGAAAATCAATCACCGAATATCCATCACTTCTAGAACGAGTTCCCGGCGAATGGTGAATCAGGGTTTCCAAGCAAAGTAACAATTTAAGACATACCAGCTTAAAGGTGAACTCTAGCATTAAAATAAATGGACTCTAAGTGGACAAGTTTAATAGTTGAATTTTTTCTGATTTTTTGACGGACAAATCATTGACCTGCTAATCTGTACCTTTACAAAGATAGCTAAGAAATAAACATACCATTGGATTCAGAGTTCAATCCATTATCTGAATAAAGCAAACATGTCTACTGGAAGTTCCTTTCATAAATTGGGAAATTTAGGAATTTCCAGGTTTCAGAATTTAGAAAACCTAGTTTTGGTTTAGTTTTTGGCTTGCTTGAGATCAGGGGTCAAGGCTTGTGGTTTGGTTTAGTGCTTGTGTTTCTCTTTCTATTTATATTTTCTTGTTGGTTACTTCGTCTTTAGGGAGGCTCACACTCCTTTATTTGATATGGTATATAAACAAATTTCATTGAATTTAAATACTTTGACTCCAAAAAGTATTTAGTATTAAACTATAATATTTAACTGTGTTAGTATTGGACTTGGAATGGAAAGCCCAGAATATCAAAATGTTTTTCCTCATCCATCAGCTAAACAATGACTGTACTTATGATAAAAACAAACATGAAATAGCAAACAGACATGCTGTCACCAAGAAACAAAAGTACGAATTTGGTGATCATTATAGAAACTTAGCATTTCCCTCGAGTAGTAGAGGTATTTGACATTTCACCTCAAAGAAAGAAAAAAAAAGGCGAATAACTATTATTTGCCAACATACTATTGAAGTGGTTAGTATTTAATATTAGAATACAGATTAATTATAGAAAGAATCATTGTCGATATTAGAAATTATAAGAAAAAGAAAAGAAAAACCAGTTCAAAGTAGAGGAGATATGGGGGGTCATGAATCAGCCAATAGAAGGATATCAGAGCATTTTTTAGAAAAATGCTTGTCTTGGCGGAGCATTCTCAGTTATAACCAGTCTTTGAAACAGTATTGTGATATGATGGTAAAGGTGCAGAGGTGCTCCCCATGCAGTAAAAATGCAGTGCTGCAGCTCAATAAAAGCGTGATGTAAGACAACTTATGCATTAATTAGTCCATTGCACAGCAACTCTTCCCCTTTACTGCATGGGTAGCAGTTCTGCATGTTTACCCAGCATGATAGACTGAATAATATACAGTTTTTTTGACAACGGTGCAGATTAGCAAGATTAGCTACCCTATAGTATAGGGTGCCTGATAGAACCAGAATAGACAGTAAAAAATGAGTTGTTCATATCCTACATCTACTGGGCAGCATCTCTGTAACCTTACAGTACAATTTACTGAATAACATAGATTGAGAAATGAATTGTTTTTGGTTAATTTAGAATATAGGATGATAATGAGATATTTCGGAAATAAACATACCATTTGACTCAGAGTTTAAGGCTATATCCAAATATAGCAATAATTTCCAGTGGGAACACATCCTCTAGAGTCTATAAATCAAGCTTTTTGGGGATACAAGGGGATTCAAGGGTGGGCTGCAGGTTGTTAGGTGAGGTGACCAAGACCCTAAACTCCAAGTAAGCCAAAAACTAAACTGAAAATAGGGGTTTCCTATTCGAGAATCTGGAAATTCCAGACTTTTTGAAATTTTTGGAATTAATTCCCCTCAGAAATCAGAGTTCAGAGTTCATTTTATTAAACAATAAACGAACACAATAAAAGGAAAAAAAACCTTCCACATATAATTAAACACAATAAAGAAGAAAGGAAAAAAACACTACAACATATTCCCCCTGCAGGGCTCCATGGCCCGGAAAAGCAGAGAGAAAAAAAGAAAGAAAAAAAACATATCTAAATATCACTAATACTGAAGACAAACTGTCGCCCACCACTCAAAATCCACCAAAACCAAGCCAGGCGAGATGCTGCACACATGGTAAACACCACTCATAACAAAATATCCAACTCGGCCAGAGACGTCCACCCCATCAAAATATAAAAAAAACAAAAGCAAAAGATCTTAACATAATAAAAATAATAATATTACTATAAACAACTTTAAAAAAGAAAAAGAAAAAAAAAAACTATATTAAACATAATTCATCTTGACATTAAAATATCTTTTACAGTTCTTCTGAAGGTACCAAACGAGTGACATTTTCGAGCTGATTCAGGTAGGGTATTCCATACCATAAGACATGCGGTCAGCGGATTAAAATCTGACCTCACTGATGGAGTAAATGGAATGGTAATGTTGCTTGAATTACGAAGATGATTGGTAGACTGATCAGTGACGAAAGATGGAGTAGCTCTTAGGGCCGCAGGAACATCCCCATGGAGTTGAAAAAAAGTGAAAGACGCACACGACAAAATGTAAAGTGACTGCAAATCAAGTAATGGCTTAGGTGCAGAACAATTTGTTTCCTTATAAGGCTCCTTGCTTTATCATATATCTTAGACAGTGGTTTCAAAAGAGAATAAAAAGTTGACATCCATATCGTAGGGCAATAAGAGACGTAAGAGTGGACTATGCAATGAAACAGAATTCTTAGAATCGATCAGGAAAGATATGTTTAAGCTTCCTCAAAATTCCAAGACCCCTGGAGATCTTCATTTTAATTAGACCAATATGATTCTTAAAAGAAAGATTTTCATCGAGAAGAATACCTAGAAATCGGACGGACCGATCCTTAGGTCTACTAAGAGAACCCCTAGACAGATGGATTTCAGATAACTGAGGGCAAGCCTGAGAAATACGTGAGAAAATTAGAAAACTCGACTTAGCAACATTTAGGGCCAGGCAGTTAGCATCAAACCAAAGTATAACTCTATCAAAAAGGTCCACTAGTTTGGGATGCATCTCAGGCTCCGTTCTTACTGCAGTACCAAGGGTACTGTCATCGCGAATGCGACGAGAGTGTCCTCATCCTGTGAAGGCGATTTTGACTGTTGATCATTAAAAAATTCAGGATGACATAGCCGACAGCAGACTGTAGGTTTCTGTCTTGTAACCGCCACTATAAGGTCATTAACATAAATCAAAAATAGAAGCGGCCCAAGAACAGAACCTTGAGGGACACCAAACTCAACTTCAGACGAAGAACGGAAAAGAGAATCTACGGAAATAGTTCTACCTGACAAGTAAGAATCAAACCAGGCATGAGTATGGCCTCTTACACCATAATGTGATAGCTTGAAAAGCAGAATCCCATGGGTTAAAGAATCGAAAGCTTTACGGACGTCAAGAAATATAGCAGCAGGAATCAAACCAGTCAAGGGCCGAGTGGAGAAATTTTAAAAGAGTTGCACGTGCATGCTCGGTTGAATGCTTCGCTCGGAAACCAAACTGAAAATCATGAAAGAAATTTTTTTGCCTCTAAAAAAGAAAGTAGACGGGAAAGCATGGCCTTTTCAAAAATCTTGCTAAAAACAGACAGCAACGATATAGGCCGATAATTAGCTGGATCATTCCTTGGTCCACCTTTATATAAACGATGACTCTAGCTCGCTTGAGAGAACTGGGGAAAACCCCATTTTCAAAAGATAGATTCACAAGCCTTGTCAAAGGAGAAATAATCGAAGGAAGAATGAACTTGACTACCTTCGTAGAAATTCAATCAGGGCCAGACGACGATGAACCTTTCAACCTATTAACAATCCTTGCTAATTCAACCTCAGAAACAGGATCCAACGCCATTGACTTGAGACAAGGCGGACCAAGATAAGATTTATAATCGGGTTGTGACGGTGAAGAAACTAACTGAAGAAGCAGTAGTTTTCCTAATATTAACAAAGTATGAAGTAAATGCTTCTTGAACAGACAGCTCACCCTCAACAACGACACCATCAACCAAAAGACTTGAAGGGACAGAAGAAGTACGAGAAGAAGGCTTAAGGACAGAATTGATCACCTGCCAGGTTTTTCGAATATCCTTTCCACGTTCCGAAAATTTATTTGAATAATAGAGGGATTTAGCCTTCCGGCACAAAGAGTTATAAACATTCCTGTAGAGTTTGAATAGCTGAAGACGTGCAGCACTCGAAGATGGCTTTGCTGACTTATAAGCTTTTCAAAGGTATTTTTCCTTCTCCAACTCCTAAGAAGGCCAGGGGTCATCCATGGTTTAGAGGAATAGATCTTTTTGACCTAGAAGTAGAAGGGGACGCAGCACATACCTCAATAATAGACACTTTCACAAACTCATAAAAAGAATAAAACTGTGAACAAAAATCAATCTCCTCATCAATAATATTCCAAAATGATTATTATATTTTAAAATGATTGTTATATTTTGATAGAGGATTGAATTCTAAATTGAATGGTATGTTTGTTTCCTAGCTATCTTATTATGGTCCTACATTTCAAATTTACAATTTTTATCAGGGGTAGCTAACCTGCACCTATACCCATCAGTGTTAGCAGCGGCAAAACTCGTAGGTGCAAGCTCTAAATGAGAT
>JAPEVW010000946.1:0-29958 GCA_027921565.1 Artemia sinica | reverse complement strand
ATAATACCAGAATGAAGTTATCTCCTGGCTCCCATCTCCAGTTTATCTCCCTGACCTAAAATGCTTACCCTATAGCTCTGAAAATAAAAAAACTACCCTTAAAAAAACTGCTGACACTTACAGCTCTCAATTGTTACTAAGTTTTTGATTTTTTTTGCTGTTTTTGATATTTTACTTAAAGTACAAATATAAGCGTGAACTTTAAAATTAATGACAAAATATTTTTTTTCATAGAGTTTTTTTTTCATAGAGTTTTTCATTGCATATTTGGAATTAACTTTGCCAGGAGCTTTCAAATGAGGTGTTACATGACTATATTCAAAAAATATTTATTTTGACTGTTAGGCCTATTGAGGTGGAGGCAGACCAATTTTGTTGCCTCATTTTTTAATTCAAAAGCTATCAATCAGCACATCATTTAAAAGCTATCTATCTTCTAAACATGTTTCAAAGGTTATTTTCTTTTCTACATCAAAACGTAAAACGGCCCCACAAATCCTCTTTTTTTGCCTCCCATCTCCCCTTTCCTCCAAAACCCTCCTTGTCAAAACACGAAAAATGAAAATTTGTAAAGAGATTTGTTATAGTAAGATATATCTTAAATGGAGAAGTTTTCATTGCCTAGGAATGTCCTAGCTCCATAAACCCCCTACCCCTGAATATAAGTACCTCCCAAAGAAAAACAATGGCAAATTTAAATTTGGTTTCAAAAACTATCGGATAAGACTTGGATATTTAAAATCTTTATGTCAGGAGCTTTCAAATGAGGTGTCACACTGACTATATTCAATTATATTATATTTTTACTTGTATGGAGGTAGGTCAAGAGGTAGACCAAATGAGGTTTTTCACTTTTTGTCAGAGCTTATCAAACAGCACATCATTTGAAAGCTATCCTTCTTCTGAATACGTTTCTAGGCGTTGTTTTTTACTTTAAACCTAAAAAGGCCACACACAAAATCCTCTTTTGCCTCTCATCTCCCCTTTCCCCTCAAACCCTCCATGTCAAAACAAGAAAAATGAAAATTCCTTAAAAGATTTCGTTATAGTAAGATATATCTTAAATGGAAAGTTTTCCTTGCCTAGGAATGTCCTAGCTTTATAACCTCCCTACCTCTGAATGTAAGTACCTCCAAAGAAAAACATGGCAAATTCAAAAATTTGGCTCAAAACTATCGCATAAGACTTGGATGTTTGAAATCTTTATGGAAGGAGCTTTCAAATGAGGTGTTGCACGACTATATTCAATTATGAATTTTTATTTTTTTATTGCTTATGGAGGTAGTCCTAGAGGTAGTCCAAATGAGGTTTTTCACGTTTTTGTCAAAGCTTATCAAACAGCACATCATTTGAAAGCTATCCTTCTTCTGACATGTTTCTAGTGTTGTTTTAATACGATCAAACCTAAAATGGCCACACAAATTCTTTTTTGTCTCCCAGCTCCCTTCTTTCCTCTCAAACCCCTGCCATGTCCAACAAGAAAAATGGAAGATTCGTAAAGAGATTATGTTTGTAGTAACCCTATATACTTAAATGGAGAAGTTTTTTCCTCCTTGCCTAGGTATATGTTCCCTACCTCTTATAACCCCTCTATAATCCCCCCCCCCCCTACCCCTGAATATAAGTACCTCCCAAATAAAAACATGGCAAATTCAAATTTGGTTCAAAAACTAGTGCATAAGACTTAGATTTTAAAAATCTTTATGTCAGGGAGCTTTAACAAATGAGGTAAGTCGCATGGACTATATTACAATTATATTTTATTTTTATCATTTGGAGGTAGTCATAGGTGGACCAAATGAGGTTATTTCGCTTTTTGTCCAAAGCTTATCAAACAGCCAGCATCATTTGAAAGCTATCCCTCTTCTAACAGGTTTCTAGTGTTTGTGTTCTGATCAAACCTAAATGGCCACACAATATCCTCTTTTTTCCTCCCATCTCCCCTTTCCTCTCAAACCCTCCATGTGTTCCAACCAGGATACATGAAATTCCGTAAGATTAGGGTTATAGAAGATATTATCTTACATAGAGACTGTTTTTCATTGCCCATAGGGGCCTAAAAGCTCCATAAACCCCCCCACCACTGGTATAAGTACCCAGTCCAAAGAAAAACATGGCAAATTCAAATTTGGTTCCAAAAGGCTATGGATAAGACTTCAGCCACATCATTTAAAAAACCTTTTATGTCAGGAGCTTTTCTAATGAGGTGTCACATGACTATTTGAATTGATTTTATTTGTACTGTGATGGAGGTAGTCTAGAGGTAAGGCCAATGAGGGTCGTTCCATTTTTGTCCAAGCTTATCAAAGAGCACCTCATTTGGGAAGCTATACGTCTTTGGACAATGTTTCGTAGCGTTGTTTTCTACAAAGGACCACAAACAAATCCTTTTGCCTCCAATCTCCCCTTTCTTGCTCAACTCTCTCATGTCAAAAAACAAGAAAAATTGGGAAAATTCGTAAAAAGATTTTTTTGTTTTGTTATAGTAAAGAATATATCCTTGATAATGGAGAACGTTTTCAAATTGCCTAGGGATTTGTCCTAGCTCCCCATAAACCCTTCCGTGCCTCCCCTTCCCTTCCGGTTTGCATGCTTCTAGGCATTTTTCTCCCCCTCTCTCATTTGGCAAAAAACCGGATCGTTCCGGCACAACATTATGTCCCACCCTTTCCACTTCCGTTTTTTGTCCTCTAATAGGGTTTCCCTCCCAAAGAAAACATGGAAATTCAAAATCTTTTGAAAAATATTTAACAAATCATTATGGGTCTTAGCCATGCCCCCCCTCTTTTAATGAAATTTATGTTTAGAGCCCTCAATCTTTTTGTGACGCATGACTTTTCAAATTTTTTTTTGTATATTTTATTTTTTTTTTGCTTCTTATAGAGGCCCGGAGGTAGTCACACAGAGGTAAGCCTAAATGAAGGTTTTTTTCCACTTTTTTGGGTTTCAAACAGGCTTTATCAAACAAGAAACATCAACTTGGTTTTAGGAAAGCCTATCTGGCTGTCCCCCTGAATACGTTTTTCCTAGCGTTGTTTTTTTACATTAAAGCTAAAAAAGGCCGACAAAACAAAATCCTCTTTGCTTTGCCTAGAAATCATTTCTCCCCCCTTTTTGGGCCATCCCCATTTTCAAACCCCCTCCATGGTCAAAAACCAAGAGTTCCAAAAATGTGACAAATTTCCCCTTCAAAGAATTCGTGCAATAGGGGGGGGGAGGGGGGTAAGGAAATATTAATCCCTTAAATGGAGGAAGTGTATTTTCCCCGGATTTTTAGGTCCTAGGACTTGTTACCCCCATGTCCCCCCCCCTTAGCTTTAAGATCCAGACCCCCTTACCCCTTGGAGTAAATGCCATTTTACCCTTTTGCCCCAAAGATGTTTTTTTTTTTATGGCAAATTCTAAAACTGTTTTTTGGCCAATTCAATCGAACACTAATCGGCATCTATTGTCACCCTTGGGGAAAAGGGTTGTTTTTGAAAGGCCTTGTTATGTTTTAATCAATAAAGTCTTTCAAAATGAAGGGTCGCACCTAAACTATAATTCAAAATTGTAGGAAAATTTTTAATTTTTTTATGGTTATGATGAGGTATCCTGAAAGAGGTTTGGTAAAGGCCACAATGAGGTTTTTTTTTACCACTTATTGAAGATCCCCCCAAAGCCTTAATCAAACAGGCCACATCTAGAAAATTTGACAAAGCCTATCCCCTTCTTTCTTGATAATGTTTTTTCTAGTCGTTATTGTTTTTAATAAACATCAACTAAACCTTAAAATTGTGGGGGGCCCCCACACAAAAGCCTTTTTTTGTCCTCCCCCATCCTCTCCCCCCCATTTCCTCTCAACCCCTCCATTTAAGCCCCCAGAGACAGAAAAAATGAAGTTTTTTTTTCCCGTATTTTTAGAGATTTGTTAAAGTCCAAACATCTATGCCTTTTAAATGGAGCAGTAATTTTGGGTTGACCTTGCCTAGGGAAATGTTCTACCTTAGCTCTTATAACCAAACTGGGTCCCCTAAGAAAACCAAATGAGGGGGGGAGGAACCCTCCCAATATAAGTACCCCCAGTCCCAAAAGAAAAAACCGCTGGCAAAATTCAAATTTGGTTTTTTGAAAAAATCGATGTGAAGGGGGTAATAGGAGACTAGAAAATGGGTAAATAAATCCGTTAAAAGCCAGGACCCCCTTCCCAAATTGAGGGGTTGTCCCCATTTTTTTTTTCTTTTTTTTTGAAAATTTCTTTTTTGAATTGGGGGTAATTAAGCCCTTGTTTTTTATCCCCAAATCATGTGAGGTGACACTGTCCAGATTTCCCCGGTAAGGAAATTTTCAAATTAAACATGAGGGGTGGATAGTGGGGTTTTTTGTCAAAGCTTAATCAAACAGCTGAAAGGCCATTTTGAATCCCAGAGGGAACAAGGAAATTATCTTAAAAAGGGCAAAATTGCTTTTTCTGATCGTTTTAATTTTTTTTTTTTTTTTCAATTTTTTTTAAACAACACAAGTGAAAGAAAATAATGGGGGGAAGTGAAAAAAAGGAAAACAGGACACAAAAATCCCTCCTTGGAAATTCCCTCCCATCCCTCCCCTTTGGTCCATGGGAGACCCCTTCTGGACATTTCCAAACGGAAAGGCAAAGAAAACTGAAAATTCGTAAGGTTTCCCCGTTTTTATTAAGCCTTGTGGGGTTTTTTCCTTTTTGGTAAGGTTTGATTTCAGAGAAATTTAATGATTTTAAAAAAATTTACTTAAGTAGTTGTTCCTTGAAACTCCCCTTTTTGCCCTGAATATAAGTTTTTTTTTTTTTAATTCAGAAGTACATGGCAAAATTCCCCCAAATTTTTTTGGTTTCAAAAACCCTATTTGGGCAAACCAAGTAATTTTGAAATATTTTTTTTACCTTTTTATTTAATAAATAGGCGTTTCAAATGAGCAAGCTTTGTGTCCCCTATTTGGAAACTTTTTTTATTTCCCCTTTTAGTTTTGTCCTTGATGGGACTTAGTTTGGCCCTTCATCCTTAGACTTAACCCCCCTTCCTTTAAAAATCAGTCCTGTTCATTTTTTTTTTTCAAAGCCCGTAATCGAAGAGCAAAACATCATTTGGAAGCCTCTAATAAATTTTTTTTTTTAAATGTGGAAAATTTTAATTTTTATGTTTAGGGGGGGGGTTGTTTTTTTAATACAACTGGAGCACACCTTTTCCTGAAAATCCTCTTATTGCCCCTCCCACTTTTACCCCTTTTTTTCCCCTGGGAAACATACTCCCAATGTCCAGTACCAGGGAAGTCATTTTTTTAAAGGTTTTTCCCGTAAAAAGATTTTTTTTTTTGTGAAACATAAATTCAAAAATTTTTTTTGTCCAGTCCAAGGTTTTTTCTTTTATTAGGAAATGTTCCCCTAAAGCCTTCCACTTGACCAACCTTTATCCACGGGTCCAATCCCATGGGAATTCCCCTTAAAAGAAAGTAAAAGTTCCCTGTGGGTCCCCCCACTGAGGGAACGGCCCAAAAAACCCCCATTGGAGGAGTTAAAAAGTGAAATTCGGTTTTGCAAATAAACCTATTTGGCTTGAGAAAAGAAGGGGAGAAAAACAAATAAAATAGTTTTATTGTCAGAACCCCCTGCCTCCTAAGTGGGGGTTGGCAAGGTTGCCTTTCCGCAATATAGAACTCCATTGCAACTTTATATTGAAAATAAGGAACGAACACACCATTGTGGCTGCCAAACCCTACCAGCTTTTTTTTTCAAAACCTAACCCAAAAAAAATTTTTTTTTTTGGGGCATCGAAGTTTTTCCCCTAGGGAGCAAACACGTGGGTTTTAATGGGTTCTCAGCAGAACTCCTTCATTTTGAAAAGCCTTTTTTTTTTTTCCAAGGTCGATGCTGCCAACACGTTGTCCCCCCCGAATGCTGCCTGTTTTGGTTTTTTTTTCTGTCTGAATCAAATAGTGCCAACACGCTCTCATGGGGCCACAACCAAATCCCCATCTTTTGCTCCCATCTCTCCCCCAAAGGTCGATTTTCCTGTTCAATTCTTACGTTTGTTCCCAAAAACAAGAAAAATGAAAAAGTGATAAAGCACGCCATTTTTCCCCCCCCCTCAGCGAATAGTACGATCATAGGGGTCCCTTAAAATTTTAGAATTTTTTTTTTTTGTTTTTTTTGAATTGAACCACCTTGCTAGAAATAGGTGGGCCGCCCTTCCTCCAGCGAATGTTTTTTAGTAACAAAGTGTTTTTTCCATAAATAAGAAAACAACACATGGGGCAAAATTTTCAGCATTTTGGACGTTTCAAAAACTGGTTTGGAATTAACGACGTTTGGGACCAATGTACAATGCTTTTCCGTGAGGCCCGGAATGCTTTCCCCATTCCCAAATGAGTTTGGTCTCCCCACGCATGACTATATGCCAAAACAAGCATTTTACTTTGTGTTTTGTTTTTTCTTTTCTGTTATGGAAGCTAAGGTTCCTAGAAGTAGGGCCAAAAATGAGGTTTTTCCCCCACCCCAGTTTCCATTTATTTGTCAAAAGCTTTTTATCAACAGCACATCAAAATGGGGAAAGCTATTCCCCCGTTGTTATAGATCAACGTGCAATTCCCTAGCCCGGTTTTTTTGTTTTTTTTTCCCTTTCTACATTTAGACCAACAGGGGCCCCAGCAAAAGTCCGGTTTTTATTTTTTTAACATTTTCCCCCTTTCCCCCCTCCTCCTCAAACCCTCCAATGTTTCCCCCCAGAACCAAGAAAAATGAACAAGGTTCCCCGGTATAAAAGATTTTGTGAAATAAGTAACATATTATCTTTAAAATGGAATGAAGTTTTTTTTCCTTGCCTAGGAAAAAATGTTTCCCCCTAGCTCACCACTACAAACCACCCCCCCTCCCTCCTAACCCCCCTGGAATTATACGTACCGGTTCCCCCCCCAAAGAAACAAACATGGCAATTTTTCACCAAATTTGGTTCAACAAAACTATTGTGATAAAAGCAACCCACCCCTTAGAAAAACTTTTAAAAAACAAATATTTATTTCCCAAGGGGACGTTGGTTCCAAATGGGAGGGGGTTCCCCACCGCAAATGAGTAATAAATTCAATTATATTTTGTTTTTACTGTAATGGAGGAAAAGTCCCCTTAAGAGGGTTAAGGACCCCAAAATGAGGTCTTTTCATTTTTGGCCAAAGCTTTAAATAAAAACCGCACATATCATTTTTTGAAAAAAGGTATTTTCTTCCTTTCCTGGGGAAAACAATTTTTTTCCTAGCGTTGGTTTTTTTAAAACATCAAATCTAAAAGGGCTAGCCCAAAATCCCTCCTGTTTTTGCCCCCCCCCCCCACCAATTCCTCCCCCTTTTCACTCCTCAAAAAAACCCCCTCTAATGGTCCCCCCAAAAACAGAAAAAATGAAAACTGGTTTAAAATGAGGGATTCCCTGTTTATAGTAAGATATTCTTAAATGGAGTTTTCATGTACCCTAGGATTGGTCCCCCCCCAAAACCCCTAGCTCCATAAACGCCCTTAATCCCTTGAAATTAATTTGTTACCCCCCCCAAAAGAAAACATGGGCAAATCTAAAAATTTTTGGGGTTTTCAAAAAACTATTTGCAACGAATAAGACTAGTAGATATCGCACAAAAATAAGATGTAAAATCTTAATGTCCCAGGGAGCTTTCAAATTGAGGGGGTACCCGCCCATGACCCTATATTCCCAATTGATATTTTGTGTTTTTAAACTTTGTTTAATGGAGGGTAGTCCCCTTAGAGGTAGGCCCACGAATGAAGGTTCGCTTTTCATTTTTTTTGTCCAAGGCTTAATTCAAACACGCCAATCAGTTGAAAGCTTATCCCTTTTTTTTCTGAAACATGTTTTTTTTTCCTAGTGGTCCCGGTTTTCCACCCCCAACCCAAGCAAACCTAAATGGTGGCCCCACAAAAAACAAATCCCTCATTTGCCCCTCCCCATCCTTCCCCCTTTTTCCGCTCAAAACCCTCACCCCCATTTTTTTTTTAAAAACAAGAAAATGAAAAAATTCATAAAAAAAGATTCCAGTTTACCGTAAGATATATTCTTAAATTGGAGAAACTTTTTTTCCCCGTGGCCAAAAAATAGGAAAAATTTTTTCCTAGCTTTATATCAAAAAAACCCTTCCTACCTCTGGACTGTTACGTACCATTCATACTCCCGACGAAAAACACATGGTAACAAATTCAAAAATTTTTTGGTTTTTTTTTTTCCAAAAAACTTTGGATAAACTTGGATATTTTAAAAAAGTCTTTTTGTCAGGAAAAGCTTTTCAAATTGATGTGTCCCGCAATGAAACTAAATATTCCCAATTTATAATTTTGGTTTTGTAACTATTATGGAGGTAGTTCCCTAGCAGTGGTATAAGCCAAATGAGATCTTCAATTTTTTTTTGTTCAAAAGCCTTTAATCAAAACGGCACATCATTTGAAAAGCCTTATTTTCTATTCCTGGGTGTCCCCGTTTTCTTAAAATTCAGACCCCCCTAAACAGGGCCCACACAAAATCCTCTTTTGCCTTTCCCGTACCCTCACCCCCACCTCCCCCCCTTTTTACCTCTCAACCCTTCACCCCATGGTTTTTTTAAAACAGAAAAATTAACAAAAAATTCGGTAAAAAAAGATCCTTTACCGTAAAAAATATATCGTTTTAAAAATTGGGAAGAAGTTGTTCATTGTACCTAAGGAATTGGTCCCCCCCCCTTAGCCTTTTTTCAATAAACATTAAACCCCCCCCCTCCCCCCTAACCCTGAATTATAAAAGCCCAACACCCAATCCCCTAAAGGAGAAAACACCAATGGCCAAATTCCCCAAATTTGTTTCCCCAAAAACTTATATAAGATAAGACTTGGGAAATATTTTGTTAAAATCTTTTATGTCAGGAGCTTTTCAAATGAGTAATTGCAATAATGACTATATCAATTATATTTTTGTTTTTTACTGTTAAGGAGGTAGTTTGAAGAGGTAGACCAAATGAGGGGGAGGGGGTAAACACCTAGAACCCAACCGTGTTCATATAATTTTCATTCATTCTCTGTAACACTTGCTTTTCCACGTACTTCGCTGTAACACTTCATTAATCCCCCTTTTATTTAAAGAATCTTTGGTGTCTCCTTTCTTTTTCAGTCTTCGGTTTAGAATTACAGACAGGATGTTTTTGTTTTAAGAAATCACGGGGGGGGGGACCCGACTTTGACACCATACTACGTTCGAATACCTATAATTACTCTAGATACTGTGTTGATTTGCGTAATAAATCTTTCCTTTCCCTTTAAAATGGAGTTAGTATTTGGGCCCATGTGATATTAAAAAAAATTGGGTGTGCCAAACGTGCAGAGACTGTATACCACACCATGTTCATTCCAAATCTATTCCATCAAGTAAACTTAACCTCAGAATTTGTGAATGAAAACAAAATGTTTAAAACGTTTTAAAGAGAGACCTAGAAAAAGTAAACTGGTCTTCAGTTTGAAAATAAGCGTTCTGCAATAATTGGCCTTAGTCAGTATGCAATGGACGTTAGGGAAATGGAAAGGAAACGATATGGAAAGATTGTTAGAAAATTGTGGAAGGGGGGTTATCCTTACAAACGATTTTGGTATTGGCAATGTGTTTTTATAACAGGGTTCCTAGAATTCTAAAAACAGAAGTGGAAACATAGCATAGATCTAACATATACATTTTAAACTTCATATAAAGTAGTGTGTTTTAGGGTTCGAGCCGTGTGTTTAAACTTAAGTTTACTAGGTATTCTGCAGATACGTAAGTTATCCTTGCAACATGACTAGTACAAAAAAGAAAGCGCGACAGAACAAAATAAGTGACTTCCCCCAGCGATTTGCTGCTTAACTTACAAAAGAAATAATTCCTTGTTTTCTGCAAGATTATCCCAAGGCCGTATCCAGGGGGGGGGGGGGGGGGTTCCCGGTTGAGCCCCCCCCCCGAAATGTTTGCTTGACTCGTAAAAAGTAACCATGGCATACACCAATTTTGTATGCGTTTTTTTTTTATATTTCCCCCCCCCTAAAAAAATTAGTAACTCCCCCCCCCTCCCTCTCGTACAAAATCCTGGATGCGCTTTCTGGTTATCCGACCAATTTGTTATCACAATTGAATCGTAATATTACCTACCAACTTATGCATCATCATTAGCTAAATTTCGAAGGAAATCATTTTACTTGGCATTGTTTTTGACGAATTCGCTAGTAAAAAAATAGAGGGGAGGTGGTCAACATATTATTCACACCACCTCGTCCTGCATTCGATCCATAATATCACTGACCATGTAAAAGAGATTTTTGCTTTTTCCTATAACGGCTTCGTGTAGTCAGTTCGACATAATAATAAATTGAAGTCCACGTAATTGGTGTTAATTAGGTAGTGATAGCCTACATTTTACCGTCTCTTTTTTATTTTGCATTTTTCGGGCTAAATCAACGACACTACCTATTACTTTGAAATTAATTTGTGAGGATAATACTACCTTCATCAATATCAGTTCACCGTTTATAGTAATTGTATAAGTTTTTCAGAAAAGTTTAACTTAACAAACGTCAGCATCAGTTTTCAAGATTCTCGACAAGGCAATGTACCTTGGTAACATTTGGTAGCTTGGGAATGCATATTTGGCATCAAAAGTATTGCAAAATGAAGTTGGAAAATACCTCCAATTCAGGTTCGTCATTTATTTTTTTTTTTTTTGGCGCAATATGAGTTCGCCACGCCATTAACATTTTCTACGAACGTTTTACTAGATGAGCTTTTGAAGTTTGAACATGCTATCAATGTCCTTGTGACACCCAATTTTCAACAAGGGAAGTTAAAAGATAAACGCCACATCAGCGATAAAATAGCTAATTTTTTGCCATCATAGCATCGCTTAATAAAGCTGCCTAAAAAAGAGCCATGTGCTTCAATCTTCTTGATTGGTTTTTTCCCAACAAAGGCGATCTAGAGCAAAATTTTGAGGGGTATGGCTATTATGAACAGGTACAGCTAAGGTTAAAATCTTTGGACGGGGTGGGGGGGGGTCAATAACAAGGGCGCCATAGATTGACCAAATTGACTAAATTTATTAATAAAGATTGAAAATAGAAAAAAAAACACTAAGGAATGAGGGCACCAGAAAAATTCATGGGGGCTCCCCCTAGGATCCGCCACGGCCCCCAACATTATAAGTTTGCAAGGATGGGTTTTAGAAAGTTCGAGAGGGTCTGGAATATATTTTATATATAATATTATATATATATATATATATACATATCGTATATATATATATTATATGTATATGTCTACATATATATATACATATATGTATATATGCAATATTATACTATATATATATCGCCCTCGAGATATATCTATCCCGATACGATATATAGTTGGATATATCTCTTATATATCATATCATCACATAGTGTGTTTATACATATATATGTATTATACCTATCTCTATTCCTTGATCTATATCTCTGGGACGTATAGTTGCTACACGCTTTCCTATAGGTGTGGTTTACTATACGCTATATACTCAGCGTTGAAAATATGAACCCCTAGTATATATATGTCTATATCGTCCAGCGAGTATACTCCCCGCATGATATATGATACATATATATATATATAATTATATATATGTTTATTTATATATATAGTGTGATATATATATTATGATATATAGTTATATATACTAATATATATATATATAGACTATATATAACCTATGATATATATTATATATATCTACTCATATCATAGATAATATATATATATATATATATCTATATATGTCTATATACTAGTTTTCATTTATACTTTAATAGCAACTATTCTCTTTTTCGTTTTAACCTTGGATTTTTCATACTTTCAATCTAAGCATTCGCCTCGCTACAGGTATTTGTACACAAGTATTTTGTATAACAGGTATTTGTATCTCCTGAGCTTAAGTTTAATATATATATATTTAATATATTATATATATATATATATATTATATATATATATATATATATATATATACTATATATATCTATATAATATATATATATATTATATATATCTATTATATATATATCTCGATATATTATAGCTATATATACATGTTATATCTATATATATCTCTATTATATCTCTATCTATATATATACTACATTCTATATCTATTTTGTATCTATATATATATCCATATATATATATCTTATATCTATATATATATACTATATATCTATCTCTAGTACTATATCTCTCTATATCTATATATCTCTATATATCTATCTCTATATATCGTAATATCTATCTCTATACTCTCTACTCTATTATTTCTAATATAGTATATATATCTATTCTCTAATTTATATATATAATCTACATATATATATTTCGGCCGGCTGATATGCCCGAACGTTTTGTTGGTATTCTCGTAAATCATTCTCCAAGTAGTTAACAAAACGTGTTTACTTATTCCTTGTCTTTCCTCGCGTAAGTTGATTACGCTTTCTAAGGGGTAATGACGTATTCTCGCTTGAAAATTGAACCCCTAGAAAAATTCATCCAGAGATTAGCTCCCCGCAGAAAATAGGACCCTGTAAAATTCTCCCAAGAAATTCAATCCTTCACATCTGAAAAATTTCACCCCTGACAATTTTCCTCTAAGACTATTCCTTGGACAATTTTCACCTTCAAAATAAATACCTATATATGGAAACTTGATTTGATCTGTATTGATATTTATGTCGTTTTATATAGTTATTATTAAAAAACTTTCCGAAAAATAAGTTTTTTCAAAGAAAATAAAGGCATTTTAAACTTAAGCTCAGGAGATACCAAATACCTGTTAAAATTCAACTCAAAACGACCAGAATTTACTATTAAGAATAAATGAAACCCAAAACGAACAGAAATTAAAATAAACAATCATAGCATAAAACACACACAACAAAATATAGATCATGAATAAATAGATCTTAAAGCGGCGAGTAATGCTTAGACTTTGAATATGAAAAATCTAAGCTTAAAACGAAAAAAAATAGCTTTGCTATTAAAGTATAAATGAAACTTAAAACGAACAGGAATTAAATAAACAATCAATGCAAACAAACATACAATATATATTATATGTAAATGAATAAATAAATCCTAAACAAGTGAAAACTTAAATTGAATATGCAATCAAGTTTGAATCAAATAAAAATAACTACAAACAAGAGTTTTGGGTATCGCCTCACTGCAGAAGCCTAAAACGTTAGGGAGGGGGGGGCGCCCCCTCTCCCCTCCCCTGGATCTGCCACTGCCTTTACAGTCTCTGTTTCTTTCTTGTTAGGGAGGGAGAGGCACATGCCTAATAGGTTGTGTGTTAATACCAAAACCATTCCTAACTTTCATTGGGCCTTCAGGTATAAACAGAATTAGTTCAAAGGAAGGGGTGGGGGGGGGGTTGCTATTTAATACCTCTTGATTCTTGCGAGTAATTCTGGTCTAGGCTGTTTTTATGAAAGGGAAATTGGGAGATTTTACCATGGGCGATTTTCCTGGGGAAATTTTCCGACGGTTGGGGGAAACTTCTGGGGGGGGAGTTTAAAAGACATGTGTTACTGCTAAATAAACTAAAATTTTCACTATTTTCGCTTCATTTCCTTAAATTCTGATTTTGATTCTTATTGATTTCTTTGGACTATTTACGGCGTATTTGACTAAGATTTTGCGATGTAAAACACAATAAAGTGATTTTGGTATTTATTCAAGAATTTCGTTTAAAATACGAAATAAATAGCGTTTCAATGACAAAATCTTATCTTACAATCCAGTTTGGACCGATTTTATTGGTTAACTTATATGTGAAACTCTCGAATTGAAGTTATCAAGCATTTTCCAATAGGTTGGATAGGTTTGCCATCAGTCATGGCTATTGTAGACAGAGAAAAGCCAAACAGATAGTCCAAGTAATTGAGGAGGCTAATATGTTTAATGGCTGGGGCACGGTAATGGCAGGAGTATGCATGACTCTCTTATTGGACACATCTTGTCAGGTTAGTTTTTGGAAAAGCAAGCCTGCCTAAGTCTTAGGTCGCATGCTGACAAGAATTCCAAAATTGACATAAGACCGTTTAGATTGCCTGTATGATAGAGGCAAACTAAAAGGTTAAGAGACACACTCTATATATGATTTTTTTTGTTTCTTTTGATTCTTTTGTTAGGGAGAAGGGCAAGACGCCTCTTAGGTGTTTGTTAATACCAAAACTTTCCTAACTCTCATTGATATTCCAGGCATATACAGAATTAGTTCAAAGGAAGGGTGGGGGTGGCTTGTAAAGATCTTTTTCTACATCTACATCACATTAATTTGTGAAGTAAGTTCTGTAATAAAAACATAACATTGATTATCTTTTCAACAGTATCGTATTTTTTTTTAATCATTTTCAGCATTGTTCATTTTTTTATTTTTTCGGTCAGAGGAATAAAACGTAAAATCCGAAGGCAACATGTTGGGGCTTCCAGTCAGCACACGTCAAAAAGAATAAATCTAATAACGGGTCTTAAATTCAAAAAGTACAGTGCGTAACTAGGCTTAATAATCAATGCGGCAACGCTGTAGCGTTGCCTATAGTAAGGGCCATACGGCCTCCAATGTTTTTATTATTTTTTTCCCATAGACACTTTCATAATGGAAGTTTATTTTTTTCGTAAAAACTTCAAAGGGGGGCTCATTTATTGGAAATCCGAGAGTTCTAGTGTCCTTTTTTAAATATTCGAAAATGATTGGAGGGCAAATAGCCCCCCCGCCAAACGCCCATCATTCCCCAAACACATCCATTCGAATTTTGAGGATACCCATTTTGCAGCGTACATTTTTATGATATGAACGCTATTTGATTTTTTTGTTGCTTTTTGATTCTTTTTTTTGTGGAGGACACTCCCCCACAACCCTCAAGTGCAAAGGTTTTAAAGTTATACCTGGGGGCATAATAAGGTTTTTATAGAAGGCGTTAGTTCGTTTAACTTCAAAAAAGCTCATTCGACTTGTTCTTTTCAAAGGGGCTGGGGGGTGCCCTTTTTATTATCGAAAGTGGATTTGAGGGCAACTCTTTTTTCTCACGCCAAACTTTTCCCAACACCATTAATCAGAATTTTTGAGACAGCCATTTTATTAAACGTTTATTTAAGGTCTGGAAATTAGGTCTTTTTTCTTTGACCAATCTCCCCCAGCCCTCAGGGCAAGGGTTGTAATTTCAAGGATTCTCCATCTTCATATTATTTTTTTTTTGGAAGGTTTCGAATCGTATAAACTTTATAGAGGCTCATTTGATTGGAAATTGAAAGTATTCACATACAGTTAGGGGCGCTTTAATGTGGAAGAGGTGGTCGTAAACTTTGGAACGGGGTTTCATTTGAATTCTACTAAATTAAAATGGTCTTTAATTTTGCCTTACACCAGGGTGGTATACTCAGGATTTTTTTAGGGGGGGGGGGGGGTTGCTAAACATAGGTTTATCCGTAACTTTGCGTTGGATGTTCCATAAACCCCATAACCCTGAATTACCCTCCCAAAGAAAAAAGGGGCAAATTTCAAAAGTTTTTTGGTTCAAAAACTATTGGATAAGACTGGGGAATATTTAAAATTTTTTTTTTCAGGAGAGCTTTCCAAATGAGGTCTCGCATGACTATATTCAATTATATTTTTATGTTAAGGAGGTAGTCTAGAGGTTTCCCAAATGAGGTCTTTTCATTTTTTGTCAAAGCTTATCTAAAAATTCATTTGGGGGCTATCATTCGATTGTGCAAATCGAGGAGTTTCTAAGCGTTTTTTTTAATCATTCGAAAATGATTCTTTGCAACTAGCCCTCCCCCCCCCCCCCAACGCCCATCAGTTCGTCCCACAAAACAAAAACTCCGTTATACAATCCGTTATTTGGAGATACTATAAGAACCCATTTTGTGCCAAGGCGTACCAGGTTAGGATTTTATGAAAAAATTGACTAAAAATGTTGATTTTTTTGAGGGGGACACTCCCCCCCAACCACACCCTCCAAAAGGCAAAGGTTTTTAAGTTATACCCTGGGGCACTATAAGGTTTTTTATAGGAAATGCTGGTTGTCGTGTCGTAGAAGAAACTTCAAAAAAGGCTCATTCGGGACTTGAAATTCAAAGGGCTTTTGCCTTTTTACCTTTATAGTCGAAAGTGTTTTGAGGGCAAAACTAAAAAAAACCCCCTGTCTCCCCCTTCACGCCAAGCTTTGCTAGAAACACATCTAAAAAAATTTTGAGACAGTTAATTTTATGTCAAAACAGCAATCTATTTTTAAAGGTCTTTTTTATTAGATCCTTTGAGGATGATTCACTCTGTACCACAGCAGAATATATATAACTCAGGCAAAGGTTTTGTAATTTAATGGATTCTCCGAATCCTTCATATTATTTTTTATGGTTTAAAGAGGATTTAATCCTGATATACAAACTTTAAAAACGTAGAGGGCTCATTTGATTGGAAATTGAAAGTGCTTCCACATAAAGGTGCTAGGGGGCACTTAAATGTGGAAAAAAGGTTTAAACTGCATAAACTTTGGGTAACGAGGGGTTCATTGTGAATTTACTAAAAATTAAACAACTTCTTTTTTTACTAACAAGTTGCCGTACATGACCAGGGGTGTGGATCCAGGATTTTTAAGGGGGGGGGGGGGTGTCAAATAGGTTTGATCCGATAAACTTGCGTTAGGAATGTTCCAGGTGTGCGACAGCCTCTTTCCATAACTGTTTTGAAGATTTATGTCGCTCCTTACTTTCAGTTTAAAAAACTTTTTTTTTTATGGGGGCAAATTCAAATTTTTGTTCAAAAGCAAACTAACTTGGATAAGACTTTGGATATTTAAAATCGCCCTTTATGTCAGGAGCTTTAACTCTTTAGAACTGAGTCTCGCCTGAATATATTCAATTATATTTTGTATTTTTTACTGTATAATTGCTTGAGAGGTAGTCTGAGGGAGGGGTAGCCCAAATGAGGTCTTTCATTTTTGGGTGGGGGCTCAAAGCTTATCTTGGAACATATCATTTGAAAAGCTATCCTTCTTCTGAGATACTCCATGTTCACGTCTACAGCGTTTTTTTTCTACATCTAAATGATGTCTTTGGGAGGTTCGAACTTTTGTTATCTTTAGCCCCCCAAGTCCGCTTAACTTTCCCTGTATTGACAAGGGTCATTATTACTTACCATTCATTTACTATTAGAATTTGATTATTTTTTTTTTTTTGTATAATTTTGCTCCAAACCAACAAACCCCCATATAGTTATGGAAAACTGATTTGTGGAAAGCTGTTTACGGTGGGTTACTCAGCGCTACAAAAATTAGAACTTAGGTTACTTTCGTTATTATGGGTCGATAATCTATTCGGTCTGAAAGGTGCTAGCCCAACAATGGGCGCCTCAAACAGGTTTCTTTCCATGGGTCCTTATTCAACCCCATCCGTCTGCTAACTCCTGGCCTTTCGTGGTTTAAAAAAATAATTGAAATGATTTATAGTGGCCCAAATTTCCAGGGGGTGGCATGAGCCCCCATTTCGAGGGTATAATCCCCCTTGCCGGTGGAAGCTTAACCTTCTAAATTTCTAGATAACAATATTAAAAAATCGTCTTTTGTAGAGTAACTTTTTTCTGTCAATAAAGTCGGAGGAATGAAATTTTCTTTTTTTTAAGTTTCCTTCTCAGGAATGCAATTCGTCTCTCTCTCTTGCGACCACAGCATAGGACCTAAATCGCTAATTAAAACGAAACAATAGTGCAAACGTGTTTTTTGTAAAGAATGATTTGATACAATATGCAAAGCGCGCTAGTTGGTTATAAATTATTTCTGCTGTACGAAGATTCATGTTCTTTGCTGGTAAAACAGCAATAAAATCATAAACCCAAAGGGAATCTAGCCTAATTAGTGGAAACTTACAAGCAAAGGATACACACTTGACGGGTGGTCATAAATAATTTTTACGTCTAAGACGTCGTGTAGTGTAATTGCTAAATTTTATCCTAAGCGGCGATCAAATCAAAACTCTAGAGATTGTTTTTTCCATTAAAAGACAATGATACATTTTGTTGGAAGTGGTGATGTAAGATCTTGGCACAGACCGATTTGAACAGTTTGACAAGATTCTATGGTTTCATAAAGTACAACTGGAAACACCATGAACTGTATCAGATTCAGGGTGAAGCAGGGAAACAACCACCCCCTTACGAGATTTTTTCTGGAATCTTCATTTGTTTTTCTTGTTTTTACCTTTTTTTAAAAATAAACTTGTCAATTTGGTAAATTATTGGCACCCTTGAGATTCACATTGGTCCTTTACCCAAGATGTCGCTTCTAGATCTGCCTTTCGAACACGAGTACCCAAGTAACTATATTGTTTAGATTCTTTAAAATTAAATAAAAAAACAAGTTTTTTTTTTAACTTAAAGTAAGGAGCAATTAAAACTTAAACGAACAGAAATTTATTCCGTATATGAAAAGGGGCTGTCTCCCCTCCTCAACGCCTCGCTGATGCCAAATATGCATTCCCAAGTTACCAAATTTTACCAATTTACCATTTACCATTCCAGTGTGCGTTGTTAAAATCTTGAAACTGGTTGCTGACGTGCGTGTTAAATTTTCTGAGAACTTATTACAATAATGTAAACGGTGAACTGATATTTTATGAAGGTAGTTATTATTCTCCTTAAATCATATTTCAATGTTTCATAGGTAATGGTCGTCTATGTCGTTGAGTTAGCCCGAAAAATATAAAATAAAAATGGACAGTAAAATTTTAGGCTATCAGTACCTAATTAACACAATTACGTGGACATCCATTTATCTATTATTGTTCAAAACGGCTACACGAAGCTGTATAGAAAGCAAAAATCTCTTTTATAAGTCAGTGATATTATGGATCGAATGCAGGAAGAGGTTGGGGTTCAATATTTTAACCACCCTCCCCACAATTTTTTTTACTAAGCCAATTTGTCAAAAAATGTAAGTACAAAATGAAATTCCTTCCAAATTTAGCTCCTTGATGGGATGCCATACAGTTGTGTAGATAATATTACGATTCAATATTGATAACAAATCGGTTGGATAATCTTGAGAGAGAACAAGGAATTATATCTTTCCAAGTTAAGCAGTCAATTGCTGGGGAGTAGTCACTTATTTTGTTGTCTCGCTTTCTTTTTTTTACTTAGTCATGGTTGCAGGGATACACACCAATCAACTGGCAGAATACGTAGTAACTGTAAGTTTAAACACACGCTCGAGCCCTTAAAAAACCCACTAATTTATATGGAAGCTAAAATTGTATATTGTTTAGATCCATGCAATGTTTCTACTGTCCTATTTTTTCAGAATTCTAAAACCCTGGTTATAAAACATTTCCAATACCAAAATCGTTAAGATCCCCCTCCCCAATTTTCTAATTCTTTCCATAGCGTTTTTAAAGCTATGTAGTTCTAATAGAGCAGTATATACAGTTTAGTCAAAAGCATGTCTAAACTGTATATACTGCTCTATTAGAACTACAACTTAATTGAGTTTACATAGGATTATCTATCATTAACAAATTTTTGGCTAGAAGTTTATAAATTTATTTTAAATTTTGCTTGTAATGCATCTCATTAGTAGATTTTTTAAATGAAATTCTGTTTGAAAAATCTTTGGGCCATCGGCTTGATTTTAGTCCCAAAATTGTTCTATGCAATTAAATAATAACAATATATTTCTTGATGAGTGTGTGTAGCTGTGGGTAATTCAGGTGACTTGGTGTTGTGGTAAGTTGTTAGTAGTAGTAATAGTCAAGGCTGTCTTCATGTCAGGATTGAAAGGTTAAATTTCCCAAGCGAAATGTTTGTCAGACTCGTAAAACGTAATAAAAATGCATAAAATACACTTTTGACGTTTTTCTTTATTTTCTATTCTAACCTCCCCCCCGTGACAAAAAAAATTACCCCCCTTCACTGAACCAAAATCCTTGATACGGCACTAGTAGTAGTAAGAGTTTCAATTTCTAATTAAGACCGGTCATTTTTTTATTAATTAAAATAAACTTTTCCGAAAAATAAGTTTTTCAAAGAAAAGTAAAGGCCATTTTAAACTTAAGCTTAGGAGATATGAATACCTGTTAAAATTCAAACTCAAAACGACCAGAATATTACTATTAAAGCATAAATGAAACCCAAAACGAACTGAAAATTCAAATAAACAATCATAGCAAAAACATACAACAAGTAATAAACATAAACGAATAAATATATCTTAAAGCGAGGAATGCTTTAGATTGATTGAATTAAAAATCAACAACGAAACTTTATATATATATTAAATATATATATAATATAAAGAATAGTGGGGGGGGGGATTTGCTATTAAGTATATAAACTGTTATATATGATATATATATATATATATATATATATATATATATATCTATATTATATACTAAGTATATATATATATATATATATATAGCTATTATATATATATATAATCTATATATATATATATATCTATATATATATATATATATATATATATATATATTATATAGTATTATACATATAGGAATATATATATAGTATATATATATATATATATATATATATTATATATATATTATATATATATATATATATATATATATATATATATATATATATATATATATATATATATATATATATATATATATATATTATATATAGATATTATGTATTAGGAACGTCTTAGGAGTTGCACTGGGATTTGGTAGCAAAAATCACCACGGACGGGGTGAATTTTTTACTTTACCTGCACTGATACCGCATGTCCAGACCCTCTTCGAACTTTCTAAAACCCCTCCTTGCAAATTATAATGTTGGGGGCAGTGGCGGACCTAGGGGGGAGCCCCCCCATGATTTTTCTGGTGCCCTCATTCCTTATGTTTTTTTCTATTTTTCAATCTTTATTAATAAATTTGTCAATTCGGTCAATTATTGGCGCCCTTGTTACATTGACCCCCCCCCCCCGTCCAAAGATTTTACTTATCTGTACCCTTGTCATAATAGCCCTACCCCTCAAAATTTTGCTCTAGATCCGCCTTTGTTGGGAAAAAAAAATAATAGAAGATTGAATGCACATGGCTCTTTTCTTAGGCAGCTTTTATAGCGATGCTTATGATGGCAAAAATTAGCTATTTTATCGCTCATGTGGCGCTTTATCTTTTAACTTCCCTTGTTGAAATTGGGGTGTCCCAAGAGATTGATAGGCATGTTGCACACTTACAAAAAAGCTCATCTAGTAAAACGTTCTAGCAAATTGCTAATGGCGTGGAGAACTCGTATTGCGCAAAAAAAAAAAAAAAAAAAAAATGATAAACCTGAATTGGAGGTATTTTCCAACTAATTTTGCAATACTTTGATGCCAAATATGCATTCCCAAGCTACCAAATGTTACCAAGTTACCATTGCCTTGTCGAGAATCTTGAAACTGATTGCTGACGTGTTAAGTTAACTTTTCTGAAAACTTATTACAATACTATAAAACGGTGAACTGATATTTATGAAGGTAGTTATTATTTCTCCACAAATTATATTTCAATGTTTTAATAGGTAGTGTTGTTGATTTAGCCCGAAAAATGCAAAATAAAAATAGACGGTAAAATGTAGGCTATCACTACCTAATTAACACAATTATGTGGACATCCATTTATCTATTATTGTTCGAAACGGCTACACGAAGCCGTATAGAAAAGCAAAAATTTATTTTACATGTCAGTGATATTATGGATCGAATGCAGGACGAGGTGGTGTTATAATATTTTGACCACGCCCCCCCCCCTCAATTTTTTTTACTAGCGAATTCGTCAAAAAATGCAAGTAAAATGAATTTCCTTCGAAATTTAGCTCCTTGATGATGCCATAACAGTTGTGAAGGTAATATTACGATTCAATTGTGATAACAAATTGGTCGGATAGCCAGAAGCGCATCCAGGATTTTTGTCCGAGAGTGGGGGGGGGGGGTACTAATTTTTTTTAGGTGGGGGGGCTATATAAAAAAAAACTCAAAAAACGCATACAAAATTTGTTTTATGTCCATTTTTGTTACTTTTTTACGAGTCAAGCAAACATTTCGGGGGGGGGGGCTCAAACCGGGAACCCCCTCCCCCCCCTGGATACGGCCTTGGGATAATCTTGAGAAAACAAGGAATTATTTCTTTTTTAAGTTAAGCAGTCAATCGCTGGGGAGCAGTCACTTATTTTGTTGTCCTCGCTTTCTTTTTTTTACTTAGTCATGGTTGCAAGGATACAGTACGTAACTGGCAGAATACATAGTAACTTTAAGTTTAAACACACGGCTCGAACCCTTAAAACCCACTAATTTATATGGAAGTTAAAACTGTATATTGTTAGATCTATGCTATTTTTTCCACTTCCTGTTTTTCAGAATTCTAGAACCCTGGTTATAAAACACATTTCCAATACCAAAATCGTTAAGATACCCCCCCCTCCCAATTTTCTAAATTCTTTCCATATCGTTTCTTGCCATTTCCATAAGTCCATTGCTATACTGACTTTTAAGGCCAATTATTCAAGAACGCTTATTTTCAAACTGAAGACCAGTTACTTTTTCTATTGTCTCTCTTTAAAACGTTTTAAACATTTGTTTTCATTCACAACTTCTGAGCTTAAGCTTGTACTTGATTAATAGATTTTGGAGAACCTTGTGTGGTATATAGTCTCTGCACGTTTGGCACACCAATTAATATCACATGGGCCCAAATACTAACTCCCATTTTTAAAGGGAAAGAAAGATTTATTACGCAAATCAACACAGTATCTAGAGTAATTATAGGGTATTTTTGAATCGGAGTATGGTTTCAAAATCGGGTTGAAGCTTTCTTAAACAAAAACATCCTGTCTGTAATTCTAAACCCGAAGACTGAAAAAAAAGAGACCAAAAGATTCTTTAAATAAAACGGGGGACTAATGAACGTGTTTTTACAGCTAAGTACTTGTGAACAGCCAAGTGTCTACAGGATGAATAAAATTGATATGAACAACGGTTGGGTTCTAGGTGTTTACCCCCCCCCCCCTCATTTGGTCTATCTCTTAACTACCTCCTTAACAGTAAAAAACAAATATAATTGAATATAGTCATGCAACACCTCATTTGAAAGCTCCTGACATAAAGATTTTAAATATCCAAGTCTTAGCTAATAGTTTTTTGAATCAAATTTGAATTTGCCACGTTTTCTCTTTAGGAGGTACTTATATTCAGGGTTAGGAAGGGGTTTATGGAACTAGGACAATCCTAGGTAATGAAAACTTCTTCATTTAAGATATATCTTACTGTAACGGATCTTTTTACGAATTTTCATTTTTCTTGTTTTAACATTGAGGGTTTGAGGGGAAAGGGGAGAGATGGGAGCGGAATGAGGGATTTGTGTGGCCCTTTTAATTTGATGTGGAAACCGACACTAGAAACATGTTCAGAAGAAGGATAGCTTTCAAATGATGTGCTGTTTGATAAGCTTCGACAAAAAAATGAAAGACCTCATTTGGCCTACTTCTAGACTACCTCCATAACAGTAAAAACAAAATATAATTGAATATAGTCATGCGACCCCTCATTTGAAAGCTCCTGACATTAAGATTTTAAATATCTAAGTCTTATGCAATAGTTTTTGAACCAAATTTAGATTTGCCATGTTTTTCTTTGGGGAACTTATATTCTCAGGGATAGGGGGTTTATGGAGCTAGGACAATCCTAGGTAATAAAAACTCCATTTAAGATATATCTTACTATAACGAATCTCTTTACCAGTTTTCATTTTTCTTGTTTTGACATAGAGGGTTTGAGAGGAAGGGGAGGGGGGGGGGGGGGCAAAAGAGGATTTGGCTAGCCCTTTTTAGATTTGATGTAAAAAACAACGCTAGAAAAATGTTCAGAAGAAGAATACTTTTCAAATGATGTGCTGTTTTATAAGCTTTGACAAAAATGAAAGACCTCATTTGGCCTACCTCTAGACTACCTCCATAACAGTAAAAGCAAAATATAATTGAATATTGTCATGCGACCCCTATCATTTGAAAGCCCCTGACATAAAGATTTTAAATTTCTAAGTCTTATGCAATAGTTTTTTTGAACAAAATTTGAATGTGTGCCTTTTAGGTTTAATGTCTAGGAACATGTTCAGAAGAAGGATAGCTTCAAAAATGATTCTGTTTGATAAGCTTTGACAATAAATGAAAGACCTCATTTGGCCTACCTCTAGACTACCTCCATAACAGAAAAATAAAATGGCTAATTGAATATTCATACGACACCTCATTTGAAAGCCTGAGGATTTTAAAATATCCAAGTCTTTTATCCAATAGTTTTTTGAACAAATTTGAAAAGGCCATTTACTTAGATAGAGGGTTTATGAGCTAGGACATTCCCTATGAAAACTTCTCCATTGGTAAGACTAATGTTTAATAACAAATCTTTTTACGAACTTTCATTTTTCTTGTTTTTGACATGGAGGGTTTGAGAGGAAAGGGGAGATGGGAAGGCAAAAAAATGGTTTTGTGTGGGTGCCCTTTTAGGTTTACTGTAGAAAAAAAAAACGCTAGGAACATGTTCAGAAGAAGGATAGCTTTCAAATGATGTGCTGTTTGATAAGCTTTGACAATAAATGAAGACCTCATTTGGCTACCTCTAGACTACCTCCATAACAGAAAAATAAAATGTAATTGAATATAGTCATACGACAACTCATTTGAAAGCTCCTGACATGAAGATTTTAAATATCCAAGTCTTATCCAATAGTTTTTGAACCAAATTTGAAATTGCCATGTTTTTCTTTGGGAGGTACTTTATTCAGGGGTAGAGGGTTTATGAGCTAGGACATTCCTGGGACAATGAAAACTTCTCCATTTAAGATATATGTTACTATAACAAATCTTTTTTACGAACTTTCATTTTTTTGTTTTGACCTGGAGGGTTTGAGAGGAAAGGGGAGAAAGGGAGGCAAAAATGGTTTTGTGTGGCCCTTTTAAGTTTAAGTAGGAAAGAAAAAAAACGTTAGGAACATGTTCAGAAGAAGGGGATAGCTTTCAAATGATGTGCTGTTTGATAAGGCTTTGACAATAATGAAAGACCTCATTTGGCCTACCTCTAGACTACCTCCATAACAGAAAAATAAATTGTAATTGAATATAGTCATACGACACCTCATTTGAAAGCTCCTGACATAAAGATTTTAAATATCTAAGTCTTTCGAAATAGTTTTTGAACCAAATTTGGATTTTCCATGTTTTCTTTGGGAGGTACTTATATTCAGGGGTAGGGGGGGGTGTTATGGAGCAAGGACATTCCTAGGCAAGAAAACTTCTCCATTTAAGATATATGTTACTATAACAAATCTTTTAATAACGAATTTTTCATTTTTCTTGTTTTGACATGGAGAGTTTGAGAGGAAAGGGGTAGATGGGAGGCAAAAGAGGATTATGTGGTCTTTTTAGGTTTAATGTAGAAGACCAACGCTAGAAACATGTCCAGGAAGAACGCATAGCTTCCAAATGATGTGCTGTTTGATAAGCTTTGACCAAAAATGAAAGACCTCATTTGGCCTACCTCTGAAGACTACCTCCATAACAGTACAAATAAAATATAATTGAATATAGTCCAATGGCGATACCTCCTTTGAAGCTCCTGACATAAAGGTTTAAATATTCAAGTCCTTATCCAATAGTTTTTGAACCAAAATTTGAATTTGCCATGTTTTTCTTTGGGAGGGTACTTATATTCAGGGTGTGGGGGGGTTTATGGAGCTAGGGCATTCCTGGGCAATGAAAACTTCTCTATTTAATATATATCTTACTATAACGAATCTATTTACGAATTTTCATTTTTCTTGTTTTCGACATAGAGGTTTGAGAGGAAAGGGGAGATGGGAGCGAAAGAGGATTTGTGTGTGGCCCTTTTAGGTTTGATTCAGAAAACAACACTAGAAACATGTTCGAAGAGGGATAGCTTCAAAACGATGTGCTGTTTGATAAGCTTTGGCGAAAGAGAAAAAAACCTCATTTTGGTCTACCTCTAGACTACCTCCATAACAATAAAATAAAATATAATTGACTATAGTCATGCGACAACCTTATTTGAAAGCTCCTGACATAAAGATTTTAAATATCTAAGTCTTATGCTATAGTTTTTGAACCAAATTTGAATTTGCCATGTTTTTTCTTTGGGAGGTACTTATATTCAGGGTAAATCGGGGGAGGGTATGGAGCTAGGACATTCCTAGGGAAAGGAAAACTTCTCCATTTAAGATATATGTTACTATAACAAATTCTTTTTACAAATTTTCATTTTTCTTGTTTTGACATGGAGGGTTTGAGAGGCAAAGGGGAGATGGGAGGCAAAAAAGAATAATTGTGTGTGGCCCCCTTTTAGGTTTGATGTAGAAAACAACACTAGAAAACATTGTTCAGAAGAAGGATAGCTTTCAAATGATGTGCTGTTTGATAACTTTGACAAAAAGTGAAATACCTCATTTGGACTACCTCCATAACAATAAAAAAACAAATATAATTGAATATAGTCGTGCAAAACACCTCATTTGAAAGCTCCTGCCATAAAGATTTCAAAACATCCAAGTCTTATGCAATAGTTTTTTTTAGCCAAATTTGAATTTGCCATGTGTTTTTCTTTAGGAGGTACTTACATTCAGATGTAGAAGGGTTTATAAAGCTAGGACATTCCTAGGCAAGGAAACTTCTCCTCCATTTAAGATATATCTTACTACAAACGAATCTTACCTGTTAACTCTTCTTCTAAACGCATTGTTTTCATTTTTCTTGTTTTGACATGGAGGGTTTGAGGGGAAAGGGGAGATGAGAGGCAAAAAGAGGATTTGTGTGGCCTTTTTAGGTTTAATGTAGAAAACAACGCTAGAAACGTATTCAGAAGAAGGATAGCTTTTTCAAATGATGTGCTGTTTGATAAGCTGATAAGCTCCTGACAAAAAGTGAAAAAACTCATTTGGTCTACCTCTTGACTACCTCCATACCAGTAAAAATATAATATAACTGAAATACAGTCAAGCAACACCTCATTTGAAAGCTCCTGACATAAATATTTTAAATATCCAAGTCTTATCCAATAGTTTTTGAACCAAATTTAAATTTGCCATGTTTTTTTCTTTGGGAGGTACTTATATTCAGGGTAGGGGGGTTTAACGAGCTAGGACATCAATCCTAGGGAAGGAAACCTTCTCCATTTAAGGTATACCTTATTATAAAGAATCTATTTACGAATTTTCATTTTTCTTGTTGACAAGGAGGGTTGAGAGAGAAAGGGGAGATGAAAGGCAAAAGAGGATTTGTGTGGCCCTTTTAGGTTTAATGTAGAAGCACAACGCTAAAAACATATTCAGAAGAAGGATAGCTTTCAAATGATGTGCTGTTTGATAAGCTTTGACAAAAAAGCGAAAAACCTCATTTGGTCTACCTCTAGACTACCTCCATAACAACAAAAATAAAATATAATTGAATATTGTCATGCGACACCTCATTTGAAAGCTCCTGACATAAAGATTTTAAATATCTAAGTCTTATGCTATAGTTTTTAAACCAAATTTGAATTTGCTATGTTTTCTTTGGGAGGTACTTATATTCAGGAGTGGGGGGGGGGGTTATGGAGCTAGGATAAATCCTAGGCAAGGAAAACCTTCTCCATTTAAGATATATGTTACTATAACAAATCTTTATACGAATTTTCATTTTTCTTGTTTTGACATGGAGGGTTTGGAGGAAAGAAGAGAGAGGGAGGCAAAAAAGGAATTTGTGTGGCCCTTTTAGGTTGTGATGTAGAAAACAACACTAGAAACAAGTTCAGAAGAAGGGTAGCTTTCAAATGATGTGCTGTTTGATAAGCTTTGACAAAAAGTGAAAAACCCCATTTGGACTACCTCTAGACTACCTCCATAAACAATAAAAAAATAAAATAAAATTGAATATAGTCATGCGACACCTCATTTGATAGCTCCTGACATAAAGATTTTAAATATCCAAGTCTTATCCAATAGTTTTTTTGAACCAAATTTAAATTTGCCATGTTTTTCTTTGGGAGGTACTTATATTCAGGGTAGGGGGTTTATGGAGCTAGGGCATTCCTAGGGAAGGAAACCTTCTCCATTTAAGGTATACCTTGCTATAAAGAATCTATTTACGAATTTTCATTTTTGTTTGTTGACATGGAGGGTTTGAGAGGAAAGGGGAGATGAAAGGCAAAAGAGGATTTTTTGTGGCCCTTTTAGGTTTAATGTAGACAAACACAATGCTAGAAACATTCAGAAGAAGGATAGCTTTCAAATGATGTGCTGTTTGATAAGCTTGACAAAAATGAAAGACCTCATTTGGCCTACCTCTAGACTACCTCTGTAACAGTAAAGATAAAATAATAATTGTTTGAATATAGTCATGCAACACCTCATTTGATAACTCACTCTGACATAAAGATTTTAAATATCCAAGTCTTACCAATAGTTTTTGAACCAAATTTAAATTTGCCATGTTTTTCTTTGGGAGGTACTTATATCACGGGGTAGGGGGTTTAAGGAGCTAGGACATTCCTACGGCAGTGAAAACTTCTCCATTTAAGATATATCTTACTATAACAAATCTCTTTATGAATTTTTCATTTTTCTTGTTTTGAACAAGGAGGGTTTTTGGAGGGAAAGGGGAGATGGGACGAAAACCCAAAACCGAGGCCACCTTGTCCCCCCCCCTCCCCCCCCAGGGCCCACTTTAGGTTTGATGTAGAAAATAACCCTTTGACAACATGTGTTAGGAAGAAATATAGGTAAAATTCCTACTTTAGTTTACTTTGGGCTATCTTGAAAGGAGTGAGGGGGTTAGGGAAATGAAACTTTCAGGGATGGGTTCTACATGCTAAAGTCTGTCCTGAGGAAGGGGGGTATTTGAAGTACTTTACCTCCACTCCTTCTCCCTCTAGTGGGTCCTGAAAATTTGTCTACTTGACAGGTCTATACCTAATTAAAATTTGACCAAACAACAATTTACTTTAATTTTCAGTTTACTTTATTTCTTTCTCTTGGCTTTAATTCTGACAAGGCAATTCTTGTTATTTGAGTAGAAATCTTTTAGCCATAGAAAAGTTTTTTTTTTTCAAAATATTAGGAAAATGTATGTTGCATATCTTTAAAAACCTTATAAATTTGAACTGAGCAAAGCTGTGAAGCTGAAAAAACAATTTTGTTGCACTTAATTTAAAGCAGAAGATCTATTTTGCAAAGGTTTCATCTTTATAGAAACACAGACTTTTTAAAGCGTCAAATCCAAAAGGTCAGGACCCTCTAGAGGGAGAAGGAGTGGCGGTACGGTACTTCAAATATACCTTCCAGGACATACTTTATGCCTGTAGACCCATCCGTGAAAGTTTTAGCTTCCTAACCCACCCCTTTCCAGGGTAGATAAAAGTAGCTAAAGTAGAATTTTACCGAAATATAGCCTTGTAAATGATGTGCTGATTGATAGCTTTTGAAATAGAAAATGAGGGCAACCAAAATTGGTCTGGCCTCCACCATCAATAGACTAACTAACAGTCAAAATAATATTTTTTTGAAAGATAGCCATGGAACACCTTCATTTGAAAAAGCTCCTGAAAAAAGTAAATTCCAAATAAAAATCTAAAGTTCTATGAAAAAAAAAAATATTTCAGTCAATTAATTTTAAAGTTCACGCCTTATATTTGTACTTTTAAGTAAATATCAAAAACAGCCCCAAAAAAATTCAAAAAACTTAGTATCAGTTGAGAGCTGCAAGTGGTCCAGCAAGTTTTTTTTAAGGATCGTTTTTTATTTTCAGAGATAAAGCGGTAAGCAATTTTTTGAGGTCAGGGAGATAAACCCGGAAGGAAATGGGAGCCAGGAGATAACTTCATCCTGGTTT
>JAPEVW010000943.1:0-30000 GCA_027921565.1 Artemia sinica | reverse complement strand
TCACTTTAGTCCTAACTCAATAATATGATTTGGTAAATATTTACCAAAAAAAGCATCAAGTGGTATATTCACTTTATGCATAAGTCAATAATAGCCTGTGATTTGGTAGAAATTTACCCCTTTGGGACCCCTTTAAGAGCTCAAGATGCAATTGGCAAAAGAAGCCAATTAGGCCTATTGAATTATGAAAGAACATAAAAAGAGACATCAAATGATGTTTTCACTTTTGTCCAGGCTAAATTATAGGGCCACCTAGAAATTTACCTACAAAGCTTTAAATTAATCAACCAGTAGCCCTATTATAAGCCTAGGAGCCAAGCTGGACATAAGGAAACAAATGAACTTTGCCCCTATATTAGCCATAGGCTATGGTGGATGTCTTTAGATAAATTAGAGGAGAGGGCATAACTATAAAGGTTAGGAACTGCTTCTTTCTAAGAAGTAGCCTGGGCCTATATATAGTCTTTATGAATGACTAACAAAACTTACTTTTAATGCCTACACCTAAAAATAAACCCAAATGTCTGAATTCCAGTTAGAAATAAAAGAATCAAGCAAGTCAGTCTTCTCTCTAAAAATGTCTGTTATCTAAAAATGGCTGTATTGTAAATAAGGGTTGCCAAACTTTTAGGGACAAAAGTGTCCAAATCAGCCTAAAATGGACACTTTTAGTGTCCCTCTAGAAAATTAGTATTCTTGATGACAAACGTCAACCGTGAGATAGAATTAAAAGATGGATTCGATAGTTCTAACATAGCACATTGGTTAAGACTTTAGGTCAAGTTCCTATTTGGTTGATAAATGGTGTTCGCGCAGGGCGCAAAAACATCTTAGAAATATCCCCAAGCCGTTACAAAAGCTTAAATGTAAAGTACAAATTAAAACCAGTCGTATTTATACAAAAAAAGAAGAAAATAAAGACATTTGGTTTTGATTCGGAAAAATGTCCAAAAAGTGTCCTTTTTTTCAAAAAGCTGTCTTTTTTGACCCAACAGTGTCCTGGTGCCCCTCAGAGTGAAAAAGTGTCCAAAGCCACTAAAAGTGTCCATTTGGCATCCCAGTTGTAAATAGGGGCGATCTATTTTTGTGGATTATAGTTAACATAGTTTTCAGTTCACATTGGCATAGTTTTCAGGCTATGTTTAATAAAAGCCACCAACATTTTTCTGACTTATTAAGTCGCTAAGATGTTCCATATTTTGATAAGATAGGATTTAAAGACAATCTGAGGACCTTAATTTGACTTCTTACAAACATTTATTTGTTATGCTCTGATCAGTGGTTTAAGGACTCTGATGAGATTGTCAATAGATTTCTCCAATATTCTGTTTACAGTTAACTGTAATATCTCAGCCCTTTGATAAAGCAAAAATCAATAATCTGTGCAGAAATTGTAAAATCTTATATTTGCAATCTTTACACTTTGGTGGGTAGAAGAACGGGACTATGATTATCCCCAATATTTGTCATGGAAAAATAAATGAATTTTTCAAGGATTTTTGAGTTCAAAGTGCAATGATGTTTATATTTTTATTTCAAGAAGACAAAGTAGCTAAGACTGGGAATATTTGAAGTTCAAGAGGTGATGCTAGATAACGAAAAGGTCCATTAAGTTGCCAGCTTAATTTACTTTACTTGTTTTAACTGATTCATAGATTTCCGTCCTACCCCATTTGCTAACAGACCAAGTAATATCTTCGTCCTAAAATAGATCTTCTCCTTCTGTATCTCTCTGATCTATGCACACAGATCCAGTAGCCAAAAATTCACCCTCTCTTCTTGCCACACTTGAATCTCTTGGTCCTGCAACCCTTTCTTTTCTCTCTCCATTATCACACCGTAGCCATGCTTTCGTTCCAGAGATCATACAGGCCACATTTTGCCTTTACTCTCTTTTTTTTTCATTGCAATTAGCTATTCTTAAACTTATACAGGGAGTTTAAATTAATATGTTGCTTTCGCAATACAGAGCTGACATCTTCAGGAGCTTTTTAGAAGGTCTAGTCATATCCACGAGTCTTTCATTTCTCAATGATGACCTATGATTCTCCAAATTATATAATCCTTTTACCTTAAAAACCCGTTTTAAATACTCTACCCAAACGAACTTCAATCTAGTAGCAATTTCATATCCCATATTTCGCCCACGTAATGCAGACCTTAAATAATCTTAGTGGCAAGTACTTGTTTATGTATATTTTTATCATTAATCATACCTACCTGGCTCGCAGTCAAGATTTGAGTCACGCTTCCCTTTTGAAAATCCATCTCTATATTTTAATAAATTCACCCTTTGCTGTCAAATTACAGCCCAAATTTATAAACTCTTCTTTAAGTCCCAGACGAATATCTTCGGACTCAACCTTTCTCGCTACATATTTTTAGTACTTCTTTTCTAAATACATGCTTGTCCTATCAACAATATGCTATCGCTTGTTCATAGATTCTGCCACTAACACAATGTCATCCTCAAACATTAACTGGATTTTAAAAACAAAACAAATTTTAAACAAGAAAAACGGGTTTTAATTTTCTATAAAGCAGTGAAATACAAAACAATTAATTATGCACAAAAGCTCCGAATATTTCGGCCCCACATCCGGGAGCCTTTCTCAACGGAAAAAAATAAAATAATATAAATAAATAAAATAAAAAAACTTAACTTACATCACAATAAAACATACTAAACACATAAAGAGAAATAAAAAAAGAAAAAATATAAATAAATAAGAAAAAACAAAACTTTTATTTATTTATATTTTTTCTTTTTTTCTTTCTCTTTATGTGTTTAGTATGTTTTATTGTGATGTAAGTTAAGTTTTTTTTATTTTATTTATTTATTTTATTTTTTCCGTTGAGAAAGGCTCCCGGATGTGGGGCCGAAATATTCGGAGCTTTTGTGCATAATTAATTGTTTTGTATTTCACTGCTTTATAGAAAATTAAAACCCGTTTTTCTTGTTTAAAATTTTTTTTGTTTTTAATGGAAAAGCAGTGTGGTCTAAGAAATTATTAACTGGATTTTACTAGCAGTGAACTTTTTCACATTCAGAAACGTAAGTGCTTCTTTTCTAAATACATCGCTTTTCTAAATGCTATCGCTTGTTCATTAATTATGCTACTAAAACCATATAATCCTCAAACATTGCAAAACATTAGCACAATGTATCTCCATTCTATGACTCTCCTCTATTCCTCAGCTTATTGCCACTAGGGTTCATAAGATGGAGCCCCTTTGTAGGCTGCTAGAACCCGTGTTTAACCTGGGGGGGGGGGAGGTCAACCATAATGAAGCAGCAGTTTAATATAGTGGATTCTAAAACAATCAAAAATAGAAAACATGAACAGTTTGGTTCACCCATGTTGGGGGGAACATTAGATGTATTTATTCAACGGAAAAACTTACAACAAATTTCACAAGATTTAACAACAAAACACATCACCACTAATCTTGTAAGCTATCAACTTTTTTATAGTTTTTCCACTACTAGTACACATTTATGAACTTAAATTAGCTAATAATAAGCAATCTCTTGTATAAGAGATTGTTTAAATCATTTTTTAAGATCATTAATCATTTTTCAAACGTAAATAATATTTTAGGAATATATCTACCCTTCATTGAATTAAATAAATAAAAACTTTCTTCAACTCAAAGTAAGGAGCAACATTAAAAATTAAAACGTACAAAAATAGTACCATATACGAAGGGGGTTGCCCTCATTTCAATCTCTTGCTCTTCACCTTGAAGTTTTCAGTGCTTTTAAAAAAAAACTTCTAATTTCAATCCAACGGCCCAACCCTCATATTTCATGAGACGGTCTTAAGCAACTGGGACAAAACGTCAAACTTTAGGATAAAAAGTGAAGTATTAAGGAGGGAGCAGCCTATCATATACAGAATAATTCCTATTCTTTTAAGTTTTAATACTGCTTCTACTTTTCAGTTGAAAAAAACCTGTCTTTTGTATGTTTAATGTTTGATCAATTCTTCAAATAATGCCAGGATTCTCTCAATTTCCAATCGAATGAGCCCTTTTTGAAGCTTCTATGACATAATTTTCTATAAAAACGTTATATGCCCCAAGGGCATAACTTAAGGCCCTTGTCTTGAGGGCTATGGGAGGAGACTTGCTATCCTCAAAGAAATAATTTCCAGACCTTTCAACTACGTTAAACAAAATGGCCACATCAAAATGTTGATCAGAGATGTTTGGGGAAATGATGAGCATGGAGGGGGTGTAATTCTCCCTCTGATTACTTTCGACTATTAAAAAGGGCAATAGCCCTCTCAATTTCCAATCGAAAAGGCCCGTTTTGAAGTTTTTACGACAGCATTTTTAAATGACATTATATGCCCCAAGGGCATAACTTACAGCCTTAGCCTTGAGGGCTGTGGGGGGGGGGGTTGTCATACTCAAAAACATAATTTCTGGACCCTTCAACTACGTTCAAGAAAATTGCTATAGCAAAATGTTGATCGGAAGTTTTTGGGGAAATGATGGGTATGGGTGGGGGGGGATATCATTTGCCCTCCGATTGCTTTTGACTGTTAATGAGGGCACTAGCCCTCTCAATTCCCAATTGAATAATTTCTTTTTGATGTTTCTACGACAACGCTGGCAGAGACCTAATTTCCAGAACTTTCAACTATGTTGAACAAAATGTCTATCTCAAAATGTTGATTGGATGTGTTTTGGTGAAATGATGTTAGTAAGAAGAGCATATTAAATAGGGCACTAGCGCTTTCAATTTCCAATCGAATGAGCCCTTTTTGAAGTTTTTATGACAACGCTTTCCATAAAACCTTATATGCCCACAGGCCATAACTTACATCCCTTGCGCTGAGGGCAGAGGGACAGGGTCATCCTTAAAGACATAATTTTTGAACTTTGCAACTACGCTGAACAAAATGGATATCTCAATATTTTAATTGGATGTTTTTGGGGACATGGTAGGCGTGGGAGGGGTGTTAGTTTTCCTCCAATTACTTCTGACTATTAAAAAGGGCACTAGCCCTTCGAGGTTTCGAGGCTTCTATGACAACTCTATCTATAAAAACCTCATATGCCCCAAGGGCATAACTTACAACCCTTGCCCTGAGGGGTGTGAGGGGGGGGGGGGTATCATTCTCAAAGATATAATATCCAGAACTTTTAACTACGTTGAAAAAAATGCTATCTCAAAATTTTTATTGGATGCGTTTGGGCAAATGGTGGGCATGAGAGGGGGGTTAGTTTCCCTCCAACCAGTTTTGACTAGCCTATTAAAAGGGCACGATGTCTTTCAATTTCCTAATGAATGAACCCTTTTTTGAAGTTTCTGCGACAACATTTTCTATAAAAATCCTTATCTGTCCCCAGGGCATACCTTACAACCATTGCCTTGAAAGCTGTGGGGAGAGGGGGGTGGTCATCCTCAAAAGCCTAATTTCTAGAACTTTCATATACGTTGAACAATATGGTTATTTCAAAATTTTGATTGGATGTATTTGGGGAAATGGTGGGTGTGATAGGGGGGTTAGTTGCCCTCCAGTCCCTTTCGACTATTAAAAAGGGCACTAGCCCTTTCAATTTCCAATCAAAGGAGCCTTTTTTGAAGTCTCTACGAAAACGCTTTCTATACAAACCTTATATGCCCCCAGGCCATAACTTACAACCCTTGCCCTGAGGGGTTTGGGGGGTTTGTCATCCTCAAAATCCTAATTTCCAGAACTTTCAACTACGTTGAAGAAAATACTTATCTAAAAATTTTTATTGGATGTGTTTGGGGAAATGGTGGGCGTGAGAGGGGGTTTAGTTGCTCTTCAATCACTTTCAACTACTAAAAATGGGACTAGCCCTTTCAATTTCCAATCAAATGAGCTTTTTTGAGGTTTCTACGACAAAACTTTCTATAAAAACCTTATATGTCCCCAGGGTATAACTTACAACCATTGCCCTGGGGGCTCTGAGGGGGTTATCTTCCTAAAAAAAAAAAATTCTAGAACTTTTAACTACGTTGAACAAAATTAATATTTCGAAATTTTGATTGCGTGTATTTGGGGAAATGGTGGGCGTGAGCCCACCATTTCCCATCCAATTACTTTCAGTTAGTTGCCATCCAATTACTTTCAACTATTAAAAAGAGCACTAGCCCTTTCAATTTCCAATCGAGTGTGAGATAACCATTTCGTTCAGCGTAGTTGATTTCCGGATAGTTTGAGATAGCCATTTCGTTCAGCGTAGTTGATTTCCAAATAGGAAATATATTTTTGAGGAGGACACTCCCCCACAACCCTCAGGACAGGGGTTTTAAGTTATGCCCTGGGGGCATATAAGGTTTTTTATAGAAAACGTTGTCGAAGAAACTTCAAAACAGGCTCATTCCATTGGAAATTCAAAGGGCTAGTACCCTTTTTAATAGTCAAAAGTGATTGGAGAGCCCACCCTCCCCACGCCCATCATTCCCCAAAATACATCCAATCAAAATTTTGAGATAGCCATCTTGTTCAGCGTAGTTGATTTCCAGATAGAAAATATGTTTTTGAGGAGGACAATCCCCCACAACCCTCAGGGCAAGGGTTTTAAGTTATGCCCTGGGGGCATATAAGGTTTTTATAGAAGGTGTTGTCGTAGAAACTTCAAAACAGGCACATTCGATTGGAAATTCAAAGGGCTAGTGCCCTTTTTAATAGTCGAAAGTGATTAGAGGGCAACTAGCCTCCCCCCCCCCCCAACACCCATCATTCCCCCAAACACATCCAATCAAAATTTTTAAATAGCTATTTTGTTCGGCGTAGTTGTTTTCCAGATAGAAAATATGTTTTTGAGGAGGACACTCCCTCACAACCCTTGGGGCAAGGGTTTTAAGTTATGGCCTGGGGGCATATAAGGGTTTTATAGAAGGCGTTGTATTAGAAACTTCAAAACAGGCTCATTCGATTGGAAATTCAAAGGACTAGTACCCTTTTTAATAGTCGAAAGTGATTGGAGGGCAACTAGCCTCCCCCTCCCTCCCACGCCCATCATTCCCCCAAACACATCCAATCAAAATGTTGAGATAGCCATTTTGTTGAACGTAGTTTTAAGTTCTGGAAATTAGGTCTTTTAGGAAGACAACCTCCACACAGCCCTCAGGACAAGGGTTGTAAGTTATGCCCTGGGGGCACATAAATTTTTTATAGAACTTGTTGTTGTAGAAACTTCAGAAAGGGCTCATTTGATTAGAAATTTAAATGGCTTGTGCCCTTTTTGATAGTCGAAAGTAATTGAAGGCAACTAACACCCCTTCCACGCCTACCATTTCCCCAAACACATCCAATCAAAATTTTGAGATAGCCATTTTGTTCCACGCAGTTAAAGTTCAGGAAATTATACCTTTGAGCAGGACACTCCCCCCATAGTCTTTAGAGCAAGGGTTATAAGTTATGCCCTGGGGGTATATAATTTTTATTGAAATCTTTGTCGTAGAAACTCGATTGGCAATTGGCTCATTTGATTGGCAATTGAAAGGTCTAGTGCCCTTTTTAATAGTCGAAAGTGATTTGAGGGCAACTAGCCCCCCTCTCTCGCCCACCTTTTCCCCAAACACATCCAATCAAATTTTTAGATAGCCATTTTATTCCGTGTTTTGGATTTCCAGATAGAAATTGTGTTTTTAGGAGGACACTCCCCCACAGCCCTCAGGGAAAGGGTTGTAAGTTATGCCCTCGGGGCATATAAAGCTTTTACTGAACGCGTCGTCACAGAAACTTAAAAATGACTCATTTGATTGGAAATTGAAATGGCTAGTGCCCTTTTTAATAGTCGAAAGTGATTGGAAGGCAACAAACACCCCTTCCACGCCCACCATTTCCCCAAACATATCCGATCAAAATTTCTTGATAGCCATTTTGTTCCACGAAGTTTAAAGTTCAGGAAATTATACCTTTGAGCAGGACACTCTCCCCTTAGTCTTCATGGCAAGGGTTATAAGTTATGCCTTGGGGGCATATAAGGTTTCTATTGAAATGGGCAATTAACCCCCCTCTCACGCCCATCATTTCCCCAAACACATTCAATCAAAATTTTGAGATATCCATTTTGTTCAACGTAGTCGAAAGTTCTGGAAATTAGGTCTTTTAGGATAAAAACCTCATCAGAGCTTTCAGTGCAAGGGTTGTAATTTGTGCCCTGGGGGCGTGTAAGTTTTATATAGAAAGTTGTTGTAGAAATTTCAAAAGGGGCTCATTTGATTGGAAATTGAAATTGCCCTTTTTAGTAGTCGAAAGTGAGTGGAGAGTAATTAACCCCCCTCTCACGCCCTCCATTTCCCCAAGCACATTTAATCAAAGCTTAGAGATAGCCATTATGTTCAACGTAGTTGAAAGTTCTGGAAATTATGCATTTAAGGATGATAAACCCCCGAGAGTCCCCTGGGCAAAGGTTGTAAGTTATGCCCAGGGGGCATATAAGGTTTTGAATGATAGAGTTGTCGTAAAAACTTTTAAAGGGGGCTCATTCAATTGGAAATTGAGAGGGATAGTGCCCTTTTTAATAGTTGAAAGTGATTGGACGGTAACTAACCCCTCTTTAACGCCCAACATTCCCCCAAACACATCTAATCAAAATTTTCAGATGGCCATTTTGTTCAACGTAGTAGAAAGTTCTGCAAATTAGATCTGTAAGGATTACAACCCCCCCCCAACCAGCCCTCAGGGCGAGGGTTGTAAGTTATCCCCTGGGGGCATATAAGGTTTTTATTGAAAACGTTATCGTAGAAACTTCAAAAGGGCTCATTTGATTGGAAATTGAAAGTAATAGTGCCTTTTTTAATAGTTGAAAGTGATTGGAGAGAGACTAACGCCCCTCTCACGCCCACCATTTTCCCAGACGTATCCAATCAAAATTTTGAGACAGCCATTTTGTGTAACGTAGATGAAAGTTCTGGAAATTAGGTCTTACAGAATGACAAACACTCTCACAGCCCTTAGGGTAAGAGTTGTAATTTATGCCCTGGGGCCATATAAGGTGTTTATAGGAAGTGTTGTCGTAGAAACTCGAAAAAGGTCCATTGGACTGGAATTCGAAAGGCCTGGTGTCCTTTTTAATAGTCAAAAGTAATTGGAAGGCTTGACATTTGTATAGTAAAGATTGATGTGGATATAATTTATTATTTTGTTGTTGTTGTTTAGACCAGGGCACTTTGTATCAAAGGATTTGTCGTAGGAACTTCGAAAAGGGCTCATTCGATTGAAAATAGAAAGGACTGATGCCCTTTTTAATAGTCGAAAGTGATTGGAGGGAAACTAATGCCCCCCCACGCCCACCCTCCCATTTGACTTTATGTTTAAAAACTAAATGTTGCCATAAGATTAAATCAAAATGCCCTGTGTTAACACTAATTCCCCATAAGGCATCTCAGCAGTATCCCAAGAATGACTGAGGGTATTATGTTCAAACTTTTGGGGCTGCTTCTGCTCTTCAGATTTAACCAAATCAAAATAGCGTAAGTGTATCCAAGCCATCAAATAAAGTAAACAGATTTTTTTGCGAATGGTATCAAGTTTTCCATTTCAGGTCAACTAGAAGAGGTATGAAACTAAATTAAACACTACTATTTGTTTTTAAATTTTTAAGAGGGTTTATGTTGTTAAAAATTGCTGAAAATTTTTCTCCAGCATACAAATAGCAGGCCAAACTATAAATTCTTAAAAAAACGAAAAAATTTAAAGTATTATTTTCTTTTTCTCTGAAAAGACTATGTCAATATAAAACGAACAGAAATCAATTAAAAAAACTATTTCCACAAAATAAATTTTTCAAAGAAAAGTAAAGAACTCCATTAAACAAAAAATGAGCAAAAATAAAATCAAATAATCTACCAAGCGTGAAACTACCACAAATCAGCATTGATGAATAAATGAAACCAAAAACGAGCAGAAATTACAATAAATAACCGAGTCAAACTCAAAACGAGCAGAAATTAACATAAGTTGGGCTCAAAACCCCTATGCCTTCCCAAGGCCAGAGCATAATTTGCAATTTACTGAAAAAAATACAAATGAATGTGCATTGTCGCTTTAATATACATTTACTGATATTTAGTAATCAAAATCTTCATATTATTTGATTTATTAAAGTTATAAAAGTAAAAGCATTTATATTTTTTTCCGTAAAGTTCAAATTATATTCTGGCCGTGGGAAGGCATAGGGTTTTGAGCCCAACTCATGTTAATTTCTGCTTGCTTTGAGTTTAAATCTGTTATTTATTGTAATTTCTGCTCGTTTTGGGTTTCATTTATTTATCAATGCTGATTTGTGGTAGTTTCACGCTTGGTAGATTATTTGATTTTATTTTTGCTCATTTTTTGTTTAATGGAGTTCTTTAGTTTTCTTTGAAAAACTTATTTTGTGGATTTTTTTTTTTAATTAATTGCAATAAAGAGAGTAAAGGAGAAATGTGGCCTGCACGATCTCTAAAACGAAAGCATGGGTACGGTGTGATAATGGAGAGATAAAAAAAAAGGGTTGCAGGGCCAGGAGATTCAAATTTGGCAAGAGGAGAGGGTGAATTTTTTGGCTACTGGATCTGTATGCACAGATCAGAGAGGCAAAGAAGGAGAAGATCTATTTTAGGACCAAGATATATCTTGGTCTGTTATCAAATGGGGAAGGACGGAAATATATAGGTCAGTTAAAACCAGTAAAGTAAATTAAGCTGGCAACTTGATGGATCTTTTCGTTATCTAACATCACCTCTTGAACTTCAAATATTCCAAGTCTTAGCTACTTTTTCTTCTTGACATTAAGTTTTAAACATCATTGCACTTTGAACTCAAAAATCCTTGAAAAATTCATTTATTTTTCCATGACAAATATTGGGGATAATTATAGTCCCATTCTTCTACCCATCAAAGTGTAAAGATTGCAAATCTAAGATTCTAGAATTTCTGCACAAATTATTTATTTTTGCTTTATCAAATGGCTGAGATCTTATAGTTAACTGTAAACAGAATATTAGAGAAATCTATTGACAATCTCATCAGAGTCCTTAAACCACTGATCAGAGCAAAACAAATAAATGCTTGTAAGAAGTCAAATTAAGATCCTGAGATTGTCTTTAAATCCTATCTTGTCAAAACCTGGAACATCTTAGCGACTTAATAAGCCAGAAAAATGTTAGCGGATTTTATTAAACGTAGCCTGAAAACTATGGAATTGAAAACTATGTTAACTATAATCCACAAAAAATAGATGGCGATTTGCAAAACCCGCCATTTTTTAGAGAGAAGACTGACTTGCTTGATTCTTTTATTTCTAACTGGATTTCAGACATTTGGTTTTATTTTTGGGTGTAGGCATTAAAAGTAAGTGTTGTTAGTCATTCATAAAGACTATACATAGGCCTAGGCTACTTCTTAGAAAGAAGCACTGAATAATCAAGAGTTACTGGCCTACAAACTACAATTGAATTCTCTGTTTGATACTTTAAAGCTGTTTGTTCTTAACCTTTACAGTTATGCCCTCTCCCCTACTTTGTCTAGGTGTAGCCTTAAATTGGTGCAGGGCAGGGCTGAAATTATATTGGCAGCTCACAAAACCTTACATTGCTAGCAAGTTCTATCATACCTATGAAATCTTTATTAGTAAGTAATCACCATAAATCATCAATAAGCTTCAGCATTAATCAATCTTCTTGGATTAGAGCTAAATCTTTCCAAAACATCATGGATATTTGCTTCTTCTTTGAATTTTATTTTTTCATTCCAGCTGTTTATTTATCAACTGCTTTTTTAGCCATCTAAATTTTTCAACTGTTTTTTCAACCATCTGCTTTTTCAGCCTTATCTGGTGTACATTTGTAGTTCTAGGAGGGGGGCAGCTGCCCCCCCCCCTTTCTGTAAACCCATGACCTATGGTATGGCTTAAAATTCTACTCAAATTACAGGAATTGCATTTTCAGAACTAACACCAGAAAAAAAGAAACTGATAACTAAAAATTAAGGTAAAATGTTGTTTTGTCAAAATTTTAAGGCCTGTCAAGTTGTTAAATTTTGAAGACTTATAAATCAGAAGATAGTTAAGATGGAAGCTTGGCAATACCTTCCCAGAGTATGTTTTTACCCTGAATTCAAAACTGAAAGTTTGATTTCCCTAAAGCAGCATGCACATGCATATCTAGCTAGAATCTTATGTCTAGACATGTGTCTGGCCAGAAATCATTGTCTAAGAAATTACCATTCACAAGAAGAATTCAGTGATTAGCTAAAACTACAAATTTAGTTTCAAATAGATTACAGTTATCTTTTCTAGCCAATAAAGACAGCTTATGCAGGGAAAACTTTCAAAATTGCAATCCCTATTTTTACTGTCACAAGATAATGGATAAGACAAGCCAAACAATTGTCTTAGTGTGCTTCACTATTATGTCTGGTGTTGCATATTTGCCTAAAATGAAAAAAAATAAAACAATTAATGAGAAAACAAAAATAGATTCCATTTTTTAAATGTAAACATAGATGATGAAAATAGTGGACCTTGACAAATTCTGATTGGCTGTAATAAAAAATCCTACACTCTGAGTTCTATAGTCTTGAACTGGATGCTTAGCTGTAACTTGTCTAGCCAAGCACCCAATTTTACTTGTGTATGGTAGTTGTCTAGACATTGATGTTTGGCCAGACACCTGTCTAGACATGTGATTCTAACTAGACATGCATGTGAATGCTGCTCAACCTAACCCCTCTCCAAAGTAGCTAAACTAAAATTTTACTGATTCCTATCAGTACATTTATTATGTTCCCGTCTACTGGTATCATCTATCTTTTAAAATAAAATTTTGGTAAATATTGAAAACAGTTTCAAGCTAGCTTGCCTCAAGTCAATAGACTGCACAGACACCTTTTCAACAACCAATTGTTTATGATAACATTCAGTAACAAAAAATATATTATTGGGTACATGTATGGGACCATAGGGAGAAGGGAATCTTTGAATTTTGTCAGGGTAATTGATTTTATATTGGAAAAGAGTATAACATAGGGAGTAAAATAGTCATGTATGTTTTATTAGGATGTTTCCTTCAGAAGAGCTATAACTCTAGATTGCTACCAAATATTCTAAATCATTTTTTTATGTTAGTAAGTATTTTTCCACAGTCCAAACAAAAATTGGGATTAAAATTAGAGATGATTCCACCTCTCTTACATAGAGACAAGGAGAACAGAGTGTTTGTTGACCTTTTTTGTGATCTTTTCAAATACCATAGTCATTTTACATGCAAATCTCATTTAAATTTTTTGAGGGGACCATAAAGTGACATTTTACTTCAACAATTTGAGTTCAAAAATTGAGTGGTTAGACTTATACCAAGTGGTTTTCACAAGTCTCCTGAGATCAGTTCAGCCAACTGTTTTTGATGCATAACAAGATGATGGACAACAACAAAGAATATATGATTTAAGACTATAGATGAGACAATTCTCCTCCCAGAAAAATACCCCAACAGGTAATTCATCTTCTGCAGAAAATTCTCTCTGAAAATCCCCCCTTCTTACCGCATGTAAAATCCCCACACCTCTGACAATTCTCCTACCTGGAAAATTTTCCCCAAATGTAAAATAAGACTAGAGTTACAGCAAAACCAGAGAATATATTCCTGAATTCTAGGTTAGATCTTGATTTGGTTTGGGAAGGTGTTACTTCTCCAAGTTAATAAAAACCTATATCCTACAATTTCATTGTGTAACTATTTTCAAAATTAAATGAAAGATATAGTATTTTGAGCTTTCATTGCCTCCTATCCTAGAACAAAAAAAGAAAACACCCTATTCTTTAGTATCTTTATTGATGAAGCAGTTGAACTAGCTGTAAAATATGCCACTGGGATCTGGTTAAGTATTCAAATTCAATTATAAGAATATCTCTTTTTATATTCACAAAAAATTATTAAGGAAAAAAAAACTATTCTGTGTTTTTATTTGGAATTTGGATATAATTTAAATGCATCACACCCCTTTGTCTATCAATCTGCTTATGGGGGACTTATTACTTGTAAATTACTAGAAAAAAGTGATAGAAAATACCTCAAGGGTTTAATTTTAGAAATCTATTTGAACTGCCAGGTATAAGAGTCTTCTGTGAACAGTAAGACAATTTATTCACCATTAACAAAAGTATTATCAATTGCTAACTATTTGGTGTTGAAGTCAAAAATACATAGAATGGTGTTGAAGATGACTGACAGCCAAATACTTTCAACTCCTTGAGAAGCTATACAAGGGAACCAAGAGCTGCATCCAAGTGAATGGAAAGAAGATTACCATCAAAACTGGTGTGCAACAAAGGTGTGCTGTTGTCCCAGAATTGTTTAAATGTGTCATAGATCACGTCATGAGTCAATCAACTGATTGATTGGCCTTTAGCCTCCAATTTGGAGATCAAGTTTTGACTGGCATCAGCTTTTTAGTCAACCTTGCACTTTTTACAAGTTCCATACAACAGGTGATAATTTCTAACCTACACTTTATTTACAGTTAGATAAGGAGACAGGTTTTAAATTTTTGCATGCTTTTTATTAAAAAAAAAATCAAAAACCAACCATATTTTAAATCCTTTTGACTGCTAAAGAGCTTTAACTTATGCCCTCAACTGCATCAAGGTGCAATCAGCTTTTGAGTTAATTCAAAGGAGTCACTGTACATTGTGTATTTTTAGAGATTTTGTGTTTCTACTCATCCCTGTAAAACTGGAGTATTGTATCCAACTGTTGTTCCTAGTAGTATACATTTGATAGTGCTATTTACTTGATTCAGAGGCTCTGTTATGGACTTGCCTCAAATTCCAGTGGCTGAAGATGTCACCCTTTCTGTAGTTTATGTTGTTAAGGATGGTAAGTTATTCAATTGTATTTGCAGTAACAGAATAAAATTAAAGCTGTATTTGCTTTAGGAAAGGACTATTTTTTCAAAGATATATATATATATATATATACATATAAAGATAAAAATTTTTGTATAAAGATAAAAAATTTTCATATAAAGATAAAAATTTTCATATAAAGATAACAAATTTACAGTCTAAGAATGTAGCCCACAAGCATTTTAAGTCTCCAATTCTGTAACATTGTCATCAACAGATTTCCACAAATCCTATTTTAACAAACTTTCTTGGGAAGGAGTCAGTAATGTTACAAAACAACAATGAAATTCTATTTAACCAGAGTTTTTGAACCCTTTAATTTCTCCTCAAGGCTGTATCCAAATGGAAGGGTCATATGGTTTGAACCCCTCCCCCTCAAAAAAAGTTGTCTGATTTATAAACATGTAAAAAAACGCATATAATTTTTTAGTCATTTTTAATTTTCGCCAAAATACTCAGAAAGCGGTCCCAAACCTAACTAGTTAGTTGTACTCACTTGTTTTCACAGGTCAATGTGGCAATAATGAAAATTTGACACTATTCTGAAAACCTGATATTTTCAAAGCAAATTTTGAGAATTTCTTTAGAATTTTAGAATTTGGTTTTAATGCATGTTTCTGAACAAGGCTTATGCCAACTTTGCCTCTCATTCAGACCATCTATCTTGGCCTTCTCTCCAATTAACCATGGCTCTGAACTTGTTCACCACAGTCCGTCAAGATTCTTATTGAGTATTGCTCAGAAAAATATTACAAAAAATATGCAACTGTATATACTCTTGCATCAAACCTTAAGAGCTAAGGTAGATTAAGTTGTTTTGTTATACAAAACACAAAAAAGCATAGTATATTAACTTTGATTTTGTATATATGAGGAGACAACCAAACATCAGGCAGAAGAATTTCCCTATCTTGAGTGCTGACATGAAAAAATAAGAAAAACCCATTACAACCAAAAGTGAAGGTTGTTATGTGGCAGCCATAATATTTATCTGAAGGATCAGCTTCTTTTACTTGTCATAGTTTTGTTTATACTATTTTATTAAAATTGTGTTTCTAGGCTTTGTGTAACTGGCTTAACCATACACCAAAAAAAGAACACAATCATATAGTAGCTACAAATCAAAGATACAGAACCTTGCTAAAATGCATTTAAGGATGCCTTGTTAGAATTAAACAGCAATATTTTAATGTAATTTTTATCAAAAAGTCTTGATCTATGTAATAAATTTTCACGCTTAATTTTTTTTTGGATTGGGTTATAATATTCTGTTTATAAAAATTTTGTACAAAGCCATATCCAAAGTGAGGGGGCTTTTGAGCCACCCTGCCCCAAAATATTTGACTCTTAAAAAACGTAAAAAAAATATATGGAAACAAATTTTTGATGTTAAAAAAAAAAAAAATTGTACCAAACCCCCCAAAAACCAAAAATCCTGGATATGGCCCTGATTGTGTGTTCAGACAATTGCACCCCACTTAGCCATGCTTAGCCATACAATTTGCATGGAATGCTTATTGTTTTTATGCTTTTATAAAATGTGGTTTGTTTATATTCTATAGACTTTTTGCTTCAATAAGATACTGTTTTAGGGGAGGAGCAGAGCCACTTGCCCTGGGTGCTTAAATTTTAGTGGCACAAAATTCAAATGAAAAATCTAGCATTCATAATCTTTTTGTTCCTGCGAAATTTTACTTTCATTAAATTAAAGTAGAAAGCACAGTTTACAGTAAGTATAAGCAAATTAAATCCAATTTTTTTTTGTCTGGTATAAAGTTAGAAAGGTTCAGATTTAAAAAAAATGAGATCTTTTGCTGTGAAATGAAAATTCTGTTAATAGTAAGCCTTAAATTTTTTGGAAGATGGGGGGGGGGGCTAATCAAGATTTTGTCTGGTTTGATCTGGACAATCTGAGGACCTTAATTTGACTTCTTACAAACATTTATTTGTTATGCTCTGATCAGTGGTTTAAGGACTCTGATGAGATTGTCAATAGATTTCTCCAATATTCTGTTTACAGTTAACTGTAATATCTCAGCCCTTTGATAAAGCAAAAATCAATAATCTGTGCAGAAATTGTAAAATCTTATATTTGCAATCTTTACACTTTGGTGGGTAGAAGAACGGGACTATGATTATCCCCAATATTTGTCATGGAAAAATAAATGAATTTTTCAAGGATTTTTGAGTTCAAATTGCAATGATGTTTATAACTTTATGTCAAGAAGACATAGTAGCTAAGACTGGGAATATTTGAAGTTCAAGAGGTGATGCTAGATAACGAAAAGGTCCATTAAGTTGCCAGCTTAATTTACTTTACTGGTTTTAACTGATCCATAGATTTCCGTTCTACCCCATTTGCTAACAGACCAAGTAATATCTTCGTCCTAAAATAAATCTTCTCCTTCTGTATCTCTCTGATCTATGCACACAGATCCAGTAGCCAAAAATTCACCCTCTCTTCTTGCCACACTTGAATCTCTTGGTCCTGCAACCCTTTATTTTCTCTCTCCATTATCACACCGGACCCATGCTTTCGTTCCAGAGATCATACAGGCCACATTTTGCCTTTACTCTCTTTTTTTTCATTGCAATTAGCTATTCTTAAACTTATACAGGGAGTTTAAATTAATATGTTGCTTTCGCAATACAGAGCTGACATCTTCAGGAGCTTTTTAGAAGGTCTAGTCATATCCACGAGTCTTTCATCTCTCAATGATGACCTATGATTCTCCAAATTATATAATCCTTTTACCTTAAAAACCCGTTTTAAATACTCTACCCAAACGAACTTCAATCTAGTAGCAATTTTATATCCCATATTTCGCCAACGTAATGCAGAGCTTAAATAATCTTAGTGGCAAGTACTTGTTTATGTATATTTTTATCATTAATCATACCTACCTGGCTCGCAGTCAAGATTTGAGTCACGCTTCCCTTTTGAAAATCCATCTCTATATTTTAATAAATTCACCCTTTGCTGTCAAATTACAACCCAAATTTATAAACTCTTCTTTAAGTCCCAGACGAATATCTTCGGACTCAACCTTTCTCGCTACATATTTTTAGTACTTCTTTTCTAAATACATGCTTGTCCTATCAACAATATGCTATCGCTTGTTCATAGATTCTGCCACTAACACAATGTCATCCTCAAACATTAACTGGATTTTAAAAACAAAAAAATTTTAAACAAGAAAAATGGGTTTTAATTTTCTATAAAGCAGTGAAATACAAAACAATTAATTATGCACAAAAGCTCCGAATATTTCGGCCCCACATCCGGGAGCCTTTCTCAACGGAAAAAAAAAAATAAATAAATAAAATAAAAAAACTTAACTTACATCACAATAAAACATACTAAACACATAAAGAGAAAGAAAAAAAGAAAAAATATAAATAAATAAGAAAAAACAAAACTTTTATTTATTTATATTTTATTTATTTATTTATTTTTATTTATTTATTTTTATTTATTATTTTATTTATTTATTTATTTTTATTTATTTATATTTTATTTATTTATATGCCCACAGGCCATAACTTACATCCCTTGCGCTGAGGGCAGAGGGACAGGGTCATCCTTAAAGACATAATTTTTGAACTTTGCAACTACGCTGAACAAAATGGATATCTCAATATTTTAATTGGATGTTTTTGGGGATATGGTAGGCGTGGGAGGGGTGTTAGTTTTCCTCCAATTACTTCTGACTATTAAAAAGGGCACTAGCCCTTCGAAGTTTCGAAGCTTCTATGACAACTCTATCTATAAAAACCTCATATGCCCCAAGGGCATAACTTACAACCCTTGCCCTGAGGGGTGTGAGGGGGGGGGGGTATCATTCTCAAAGATATAATATCCAGAACTTTTAACTACGTTGAAAAAAAGCTATCTCAAAATTTTTATTGGATGCGTTTGGGCAAATGGTGGGCATGAGAGGGGGGTTAGTTGCCCTCCAACCAGTTTTGACTAGCCTATTAAAAGGGCACTAGGTCTTTCAATTTCCTAATGAATGAGCCCTTTTTTGAAGTTTCTGCGACAACATTTTCTATAAAAATCCTTATCTGTCCCCAGGGCATACCTTACAACCATTGCCTTGAAAGCTGTGGGGAGAGGGGGGTGGTCATCCTCAAAAGCCTAATTTCTAGAACTTTCATATACGTTGAACAATATGGTTATTTCAAAATTTTGATTGGATGTATTTGGGGAAATGGTGGGTGTGATAGGGGGGTTAGTTACCCTCCAGTCACTTTCGACTATTAAAAAGGGCACTAGCCCTTTCAATTTCCAATCAAAGGAGCCTTTTTTGAAGTCTCTACGAAAACGCTTTCTATACAAACCTTATATGCCCCCAGGGCATAACTTACAACCCTTGCCCTGAGGGGTTTGGGGGGTTTGTCATCCTCAAAATCCTAATTTCCAGAACTTTCAACTACGTTGAAGAAAATACTTATCTAAAAATTTTTATTGGATGTGTTTGGGGAAATGGTGGGCGTGAGAGGGGGTTTAGTTGCTCTTCAATCACTTTCAACTACTAAAAATGGGACTAGCCCTTTCAATTTCCAATCAAATGAGCTTTTTTGAGGTTTCTACGACAAAACTTTCTATAAAAACCTTATATGTCCCCAGGGTATAACTTACAACCATTGCCCTGGGGGCTCTGAGGGGATTATCTTCCTAAAAAAAAAATTCTAGAACTTTTAACTACGTTGAACAAAATTAATATTTCGAAATTTTGATTGCGTGTATTTGGGGAAATGGTGGGCGTGAGCCCACCATTTCCCATCCAATTACTTTCAGTTAGTTGCCATCCAATTACTTTCAACTATTAAAAAGGGCACTAGCCCTTTCAATTTCCAATCGAGTGTGAGATAACCATTTCGTTCAGCGTAGTTGATTTCCGGATAGTTTGAGATAGCCATTTCGTTCAGCGTAGTTGATTTCCAAATAGGAAATATATTTTTGAGGAGGACACTCCCCCACAGCCCTCAGGGCAGGGGTTTTAAGTTATGCCCTGGGGGCATATAAGGTTTTTTATAGAAAACGTTGTCGAAGAAACTTCAAAACAGGCTCATTCCATTGGAAATTCAAAGGGCTAGTACCCTTTTTAATAGTCAAAAGGGATTGGAGGGCAACTAGCCCACCCTCCCCACGCCCATCATTCCCCCAAATACATCCAATCACAATTTTGAGATAGCCATCTTGTTCAGCGTAGTTGATTTCCAGATAGAAAATATGTTTTTGAGGAGGACAATCCCCCACAACCCTCAGGGCAAGGGTTTTAAGTTATGCCCTGGGGGCATATAAGGGTTTTATAGAAGGCGTTGTCGTAGAAACTTCAAAACAGGCTCATTCGATTGGAAATTCAAAGGGCTAGTGCCCTTTTTAATAGTCGAAAGTGATTAGAGGGCAACTAGCCTCCCCCCCCAACACCCATCATTCCCCCAAACACATCCAATCAAAATTTTTAAATAGCCATTTTGTTCAGCGTAGTTGTTTTCCAGATAGAAAATATGTTTTTGAGGAGGACACTCCCTCACAACCCTTGGGGCAAGGGTTTTAAGTTATGGCCTGGGGGCATATAAGGGTTTTATAGAAGGCGTTGTATTAGAAACTTCAAAACAGGCTCATTCGATTGGAAATTCAAAGGACTAGTACCCTTTTTAATAGTCGAAAGTGATTGGAGGGCAACTAGTCTCCCCCTCCCTCCCACGCCCATCATTCCCCCAAACACATCCAATCAAAATGTTGAGATAGCCATTTTGTTGAACGTAGTTTTAAGTTCTGGAAATTAGGTCTTTTAGGAAGACAACCTCCACACAGCCCTCAGGACAAGGGTTGTAAGTTATGCCCTGGGGGCACATAAAGTTTTTATAGAACTTGTTGTCGTAGAAACTTCAAAAAGGGCTCATTTGATTAGAAATTTAAATGGCTTGTGCCCTTTTTGATAGTCGAAAGTAATTGAAGGCAACTAACACCCCTTCCACGCCTACCATTTCCCCAAACACATCCAATCAAAATTTTGAGATAGCCATTTTGTTCCACGCAGTTAAAGTTCAGGAAATTATACCTTTGAGCAGGACACTCCCCCCATAGTCTTTAGAGCAAGGGTTATAAGTTATGCCCTGGGGGTATATAAGTTTTATTGAAATCTTTGTCGTAGAAACTCGATTGGCAATTGGCTCATTTGATTGGCAATTGAAAGGTCTAGTGCCCTTTTTAATAGTCGAAAGTGATTTGAGGGCAACTAGCCCCCCTCTCTCGCCCACCTTTTCCCCAAACACATCCAATCAAATTTTTAGATAGCCATTTTATTCCGTGTTTTGGATTTCCAGATAGAAATTATGTTTTTAGGAGGACACTCCCCCACAGCCCTCAGGGAAAGGGTTGTAAGTTATGCCCTCGGGGCATATAAAGCTTTTACTGAACGCGTCGTCACAGAAACTGAAAAATGACTCATTTGATTGGAAATTGAAATGGCTAGTTCCCTTTTTAATAGTCGAAAGTGATTGGAAGGCAACAAACACCCCTTCCACGCCCACCATTTCCCCAAACATATCCGATCAAAATTTCTTGATAGCCATTTTGTTCCACGAAGTTTAAAGTTCAGGAAATTATACCTTTGAGCAGGACACTCTCCCCTTAGTCTTCAGGGCAAGGGTTATAAGTTATGCCTTGGGGGCATATAAGGTTTCTATTGAAATGGGCAATTAACCCCCCTCTCACGCCCATCATTTCCCCAAACACATTCAATCAAAATTTTGAGATATCCATTTTGTTCAACGTAGTCGAAAGTTCTGGAAATTAGGTCTTTTAGGATAAAAACCTCATCAGAGCTTTCAGTGCAAGGGTTGTAATTTGTGCCCTGGGGGCGTATAAGTTTTATATAGAAAGTTGTTGTAGAAATTTCAAAAGGGGCTCATTTGATTGGAAATTGAAATTGCCCTTTTTAGTAGTCGAAAGTGAGTGGAGAGTAATTAACCCCCCTCTCTCGCCCTCCATTTCCCCAAGCACATTTAATCAAAGCTTAGAGATAGCCATTTGTTCAACGTAGTTGAAAGTTCTGGAAATTATGTATTTAAGGATGATAAACCCCCGAGAGTCCCCTGGGCAAAGGTTGTAAGTTATGCCCAGGGGGCATATAAGGTTTTGAATGATAGAGTTGTCGTAAAAACTTTTAAAGGGGGCTCATTCAATTGGAAATTGAGAGGGATAGTGCCCTTTTTAATAGTTGAAAGTGATTGGACGGTAACTAACCCCTCTTTAACGCCCAACATTCCCCCAAACACATCTAATCAAAATTTTCAGATGGCCATTTTGTTCAACGTAGTAGAAAGTTCTGCAAATTAGATCTGTAAGGATGACAACCCCCCCCCCCAACCAGCCCTCAGGGCGAGGGTTGTAAGTTATCCCCTGGGGGCATATAAGGTTTTTATTGAAAGCGTTATCGTAGAAACTTCAAAAGGGCTCATTTGATTGGAAATTGAAAGTACTAGTGCCTTTTTTCATAGTTGAAAGTGATTGGAGAAAGACTAACGCCCCTCTCACGCCCACCATTTTCCCAGACGTATCCAATCAAAATTTTGAGACAGCCATTTTGTGTAACGTAGATGAAAGTTCTGGAAATTAGGTCTTACAGAATGACAAACACTCTCACAGCCCTTAGGGTAAGAGTTGTAATTTATGCCCTGGGGCCATATAAGGTGTTTATAGGAAGTGTTGTCGTAGAAACTCGAAAAAGGTCCATTGGACTGGAATTCGAAAGGCCTAGTGTCCTTTTTAATAGTCAAAAGTAATTGGAAGGCTTGACATTTGTATAGTAAAGATTGATGTGGATATAATTTATTATTTTGTTGTTGTTGTTGTTGTTTAGACCAGGGCACTTTGTATCAAAGGATTTGTCGTAGGAACTTCGAAAAGGGCTCATTCGATTGAAAATAGAAAGGACTGATGCCCTTTTTAATAGTCGAAAGTGATTGGAGGGAAACTAATGCCCCCCCACGCCCACCCTCCCATTTGACTTTATGTTTAAAAACTAAATGTTGCCATAAGATTAAATCAAAATGCCCTGTGTTAACACTAATTCCCCATAAGGCATCTCAGCAGTATCCCAAGAATGACTGAGGGTATTATGTTCAAACTTTTGGGGCTGCTTCTGCTCTTCAGATTTAACCAAATCAAAATAGCGTAAGTGTATCCAAGCCATCAAATAAAGTAAACAGATTTTTTTGCGAATGGTATCAAGTTTTCCATTTCAGGTCAACTAGAAGAGGTATGAAACTAAATTAAACACTACTATTTGTTTTTAAATTTTTAAGAGGGTTTATGTTGTTAAAAATTGCTGAAAATTTTTCTCCAGCATACAAATAGCAGGCCAAACTATAAATTCTTAATAAAACGAAAAAATTTAAAGTATTATTTTCTTTTTCTCTGAAAAGACTATGTCAATATAAAACGAACAGAAATCAATTAAAAAATCTATTTCCACAAAATAAGTTTTTCAAAGAAAAGTAAAGAACTCCATTAAACAAAAAATGAGCAAAAATAAAATCAAATAATCTACCAAGCGTGAAACTACCACAAATCAGCATTGATGAATAAATGAAACCAAAAACGAGCAGAAATTACAATAAATAACCGAGTCAAACTCAAAACGAGCAGAAATTAACATAAGTTGGGCTCAAAACCCCTATGCCTTCCCAAGGCCAGAGCATAATTTGCAATTTACTGAAAAAAATACAAATGAATGTGCATTGTCGCTTTAATATACATTTACTGATATTTAGTAATCAAAATCTTCATATTATTTGATTTATTAAAGTTATAAAAGTAAAAGCATTTATATTTTTTTCCGTAAAGTTCAAATTATATTCTGGCCGTGGGAAGGCATAGGGTTTTGAGCCCAACTCATGTTAATTTCTGCTTGCTTTGAGTTTAAATCTGTTATTTATTGTAATTTCTGCTCGTTTTGGGTTTCATTTATTTATCAATGCTGATTTGTGGTAGTTTCACGCTTGGTAGATTATTTGATTTTATTTTTGCTCATTTTTTGTTTAATGGAGTTCTTTAGTTTTCTTTGAAAAACTTATTTTGTGGAAATTTTTTTTTAATTAATTGCAATAAAGAGAGTAAAGGAGAAATGTGGCCTGCATGATCTCTAAAACGAAAGCATGGGTACGGTGTGATAATGGAGAGATAAACAAAAGGGTTGCAGGGCCAGGAGATTCAAATTTGGCAAGAGGAGAGGGTGAATTTTTTGGCTACTGGATCTGTATGCACAGATCAGAGAGGCAAAGAAGGAGAAGATCTATTTTAGGACGAAGATATATCTTGGTCTCTTAGCAAATGGGGAAGGACGGAAATATATAGGTCGGTTAAAACCAGTAAAGTAAATTAAGCTGGCAACTTGATGGATCTTTTCGTTATTTAACATCACCTCTTGAACTTCAAATATTCCAAGTCTTAGCTACTTTGTCTTCTTGACATTAAGTTTTAAACATCATTGCACTTTGAACTCAAAAATCCTTGAAAAATTCATTTATTTTTCCATGACAAATATTGGGGATAATTATAGTCCCATTCTTCTACCCATCAAAGTGTAAAGATTGCAAATCTAAGATTCTAGAATTTCTGCACAAATAATTTATTTTTGCTTTATCAAATGGCTGAGATCTTATAGTTAACTGTAAACAGAATATTAGAGAAATCTATTGACAATCTCATCAGAGTCCTTAAACCACTGATCAGAGCAAAACAAATAAATGCTTGTAAGAAGTCAAATTAAGGTCCTGAGATTGTCTTTAAATCCTATCTTGTCAAAACCTGGAACATCTTAGCGACTTAATAAGCCAGAAAAATGTTAGCGGATTTTATTAAACGTAGCCTGAAAACTATGTCAATGTGAATTGAAAACTATGTTAACTATAATCCACAAAAAATAGATGGCCCGATTTGCAAAACCCGCCATTTTTTAGAGAGAAGACTGACTTGCTTGATTCTTTTATTTCTAACTGGAATTCAGACATTTGGTTTTAGTTTTGGGTGTAGGCATTAAAAGTAAGTGTTGTTAGTCATTCATAAAGACTATACATAGGCCTAGGCTACTTCTTAGAAAGAAGCACTGAATAATCAGAGTTACTGGCCTACAAACTACAATTGAATTCTCTGTTTGATACTTTAAAGCTGTTTGTTCTTAACCTTTACAGTTATTCCCTCTCCCCTACTTTGTCTAGGTGTAGCCTTAAATTGGTGCAGGGCAGGGCTGAAATTATATTGGCAGCTCACAAAACCTTACATTGCTAGCAAGTTCTATCATACCTATGAAATCTTTATTAGTAAGTAATCACCATAAATCATCAATAAGCTTCAGCATTAATCAATCTTCTTGGATTAGAGCTAAATCTTTCCAAAACATCATGGATATTTGCTTCTTCTTTGAATTTTATTTTGTCATTCCAGCTGTTTATTTATCAACTGCTTTTTTAGCCATCTAAATTTTTCAACTGTTTTTTCAACCATCTACTTTTTCAGCCATATCTGGTGTACATTTGTAGTTCTAGGAGGGGGGCAGCTCCCCCCCCCCTTTTCTGTAAACCCATGACCTATGGTATGGCTTAAAATTCTACTCAAATTACAGGAATTGCATTTTCAGAACTAACACCAGAAAAAAAGAAACTGATAACTAAAAATTAAGGTAAAATGTTGTTTTGTCAAAATTTTAAGGCCTGTCAAGTTGTTAAATTTTGAAGACTTATAAATCAGAAGATGGTTAAGATGGAAGCTTGGCAATACCTTCCCAGAGTATGTTTTTACCCTGAATTCAAAACTGAAAGTTTGATTTCCCTAAAGCAGCATGCACATGCATATCTAGCTAGAATCTTATGTCTAGACATGTGTCTGGCCAGAAATCATTGTCTAAGAAATTACCATTCACAAGAAGAATTCAGTGATTAGCTAAAACTACAAATTTAGTTTCAAATAGATTACAGTTATCTTTTCTAGCCAATAAAGACAGCTTATGCAGGGAAAACTTTCAAAATTGCAATCCCTATTTTTACTGTCACAAGATAATGGATAAGACAAGCCAAACAATTGTCTTAGTGTGCTTCACTATTATGTCTGGTGTTGCATATTTGCCTAAAATGAAAAAAAATAAAACAATGAGAAAACAAAAATAGATTCCATTTTTTAAATGTAGACATAGATGATGAAAATAGTGGACCTTGACAAATTCTGATTGGCTGTAATAAAAAATCCTACACTCTGAGTTCTAGAGTCTTGAACTGGATGCTTAGCTGTAACTTGTCTAGCCAAGCACCCAATTTTACTTGTGTATGGTAGTTGTCTAGACATTGATGTTTGGCCAGACACCTGTCTAGACATGTGATTCTAACTAGACATGCATGTGAATGCTGCTCAACCTAACCCCTCTCCAAAGTAGCTAAACTAAAATTTTACTGATTCCTATCAGTACATTTATTATGTTCCCTTCTACTGGTATCATCTATCTTTTAAAATAAAATTTTGGTAAATATTGAAAACAGTTTCAAGCTAGCTTGCCTCAAGTCAATAGACTGCACAGACACCTTTTCAACAACCAATTGTTTATGATAACATTCAGTAACAAAAAATATATTATTGGGTACATGTATGGGACCATAGGGAGAAGGGAATCTTTGAATTTTGTCAGGGTAATTGATTTTATATTGGAAAAGAGTATAACATAGGGAGTAAAATAGTCATGTATGTTTTATTAGGATGTTTCCTTCAGAAGAGCTATAACTCTAGATTGCTACCAAATATTCTAAATCATTTTTTTATGTTAGTAAGTATTTTTCCACAGTCCAAACAAAAATTGGGATTAAAATTAGAGATGATTCCACCTCTCTTACATAGAGACAAGGAGAACAGAGTGTTTGTTGACCTTTTTTGTGTTCTTTTCAAATACCATAGTCATTTTACATGCAAATCTCATTTAAATTTTTTGAGGGGACCATAAAGTGACATTTTACTTCAACAATTTGAGTTCAAAAATTGAGTGGTTAGACTTATACCAAGTGGTTTTCACAAGTCTCCTGAGATCAGTTCAGCCAACTGTTTTTGATGCATAACAAGATGATGGACAACAACAAAGAATATATGATTTAAGACTATAGATGAGACAATTCTCCTCCCAGAAAAATACCCCAACAGGTAATTCATCTTCTGCAGAAAATTCTCTCTGAAAATCCCCCCTTCTTACCGCATGTAAAATCCCCACACCTCTGACAATTCTCCTACCTGGAAAATTTTCCCCAAATGTAAAATAAGACTAGAGTTACAGCAAAACCAGAGAATATATTCCTGAATTCTAGGTTAGATCTTGATTTGGTTTGGGAAGGTGTTACTTCTCCAAGTTAATAAAAACCTATATCCTACAATTTCATTGTGTAACTATTTTCAAAATTAAATGAAAGATATAGTATTTTGAGCTTTCATTGCCTCCTATCCTAGAACAAAAAAAGAAAACACCCTATTCTTTAGTATCTTTATTGATGAAGCAGTTGAACTAGCTGTAAAATATGCCACTGGGATCTGGTTAAGTATTCAAATTCAATTATAAGAATATCTCTTTTTATATTCACAAAAAATTATTAAGGAAAAAAAAACTATTCTGTGTTTTTATTTGGAATTTGGATATAATTTAAATGCATCACACCCCTTTGTCTATCAATCTGCTTATGGGGGACTTATTACTTGTAAATTACTAGAAAAAAGTGATAGAAAATACCTCAAGGGTTTAATTTTAGAAATCTATTTGAACTGCCAGGTATAAGAGTCTTCTGTGAACAGTAAGACAATTTATTCACCATTAACAAAAGTATTATCAATTGCTAACTATTTGGTGTTGAAGTCAAAAATACATAGAATGGTGTTGAAGATGACTGACAGCCAAATACTTTCAACTCCTTGAGAAGCTATACAAGGGAACCAAGAGCTGCATCCAAGTGAATGGAAAGAAGATTACCATCAAAACTGGTGTGCAACAAAGGTGTGCTGTTGTCCCAGAATTGTTTAAATGTGTCATAGATCACGTCATGAGTCAATCAACTGATTGATTGGCCTTTAGCCTCCAATTTGGAGATCAAGTTTTGACTGGCATCAGCTTTTTAGTCAACCTTGCACTTTTTACAAGTTCCATACAACAGGTGATAATTTCTAACCTACACTTTATTTACAGTTAGATAAGGAGACAGGTTTTAAATTTTTGCATGCTTTTTATTAAAAAAAAAATCAAAAACCAACCATATTTTAAATCCTTTTGACTGCTAAAGAGCTTTAACTTATGCCCTCAACTGCATCAAGGTGCAATCAGCTTTTGAGTTAATTCAAAGGAGTCACTGTACATTGTGTATTTTTAGAGATTTTGTGTTTCTACTCATCCCTGTAAAACTGGAGTATTGTATCCAACTGTTGTTCCTAGTAGTATACATTTGATAGTGCTATTTACTTGATTCAGAGGCTCTGTTATGGACTTGCCTCAAATTCCAGTGGCTGAAGATGTCACCCTTTCTGTAGTTTATGTTGTTAAGGATGGTAAGTTATTCAATTGTATTTGCAGTAACAGAATAAAATTAAAGCTGTATTTGCTTTAGGAAAGGACTATTTTTTCAAAGATATATATATATATATATATACATATAAAGATAAAAATTTTTGTATAAAGATAAAAAATTTTCATATAAAGATAAAAATTTTCATATAAAGATAACAAATTTACAGTCTAAGAATGTAGCCCACAAGCATTTTAAGTCTCCAATTCTGTAACATTGTCATCAACAGATTTCCACAAATCCTATTTTAACAAACTTTCTTGGGAAGGAGTCAGTAATGTTACAAAACAACAATGAAATTCTATTTAACCAGAGTTTTTGAACCCTTTAATTTCTCCTCAAGGCTGTATCCAAATGGAAGGGTCATATGGTTTGAACCCCTCCCCCTCAAAAAAAGTTGTCTGATTTATAAACATGTAAAAAAACGCATATAATTTTTTAGTCATTTTTAATTTTCGCCAAAATACTCAGAAAGCGGTCCCAAACCTAACTAGTTAGTTGTACTCACTTGTTTTCACAGGTCAATGTGGCAATAATGAAAATTTGACACTATTCTGAAAACCTGATATTTTCAAAGCAAATTTTGAGAATTTCTTTAGAATTTTAGAATTTGGTTTTAATGCATGTTTCTGAACAAGGCTTATGCCAACTTTGCCTCTCATTCAGACCATCTATCTTGGCCTTCTCTCCAATTAACCATGGCTCTGAACTTGTTCACCACAGTCCGTCAAGATTCTTATTGAGTATTGCTCAGAAAAATATTACAAAAAATATGCAACTGTATATACTCTTGCATCAAACCTTAAGAGCTAAGGTAGATTAAGTTGTTTTGTTATACAAAACACAAAAAAGCATAGTATATTAACTTTGATTTTGTATATATGAGGAGACAACCAAACATCAGGCAGAAGAATTTCCCTATCTTGAGTGCTGACATGAAAAAATAAGAAAAACCCATTACAACCAAAAGTGAAGGTTGTTATGTGGCAGCCATAATATTTATCTGAAGGATCAGCTTCTTTTACTTGTCATAGTTTTGTTTATACTATTTTATTAAAATTGTGTTTCTAGGCTTTGTGTAACTGGCTTAACCATACACCAAAAAAAGAACACAATCATATAGTAGCTACAAATCAAAGATACAGAACCTTGCTAAAATGCATTTAAGGATGCCTTGTTAGAATTAAACAGCAATATTTTAATGTAATTTTTATCAAAAAGTCTTGATCTATGTAATAAATTTTCACGCTTAATTTTTTTTGGATTGGGTTATAATATTCTGTTTATAAAAATTTTGTACAAAGCCATATCCAAAGTGAGGGGGCTTTTGAGCCACCCTGCCCCAAAATATTTGACTCTTAAAAAACGTAAAAAAAATATATGGAAACAAATTTTTGATGTTAAAAAAAAAAAAATTGTACCAAACCCCCCAAAAACCAAAAATCCTGGATATGGCCCTGATTGTGTGTTCAGACAATTGCACCCCACTTAGCCATGCTTAGCCATACAATTTGCATGGAATGCTTA
>JAPEVW010000944.1:0-30000 GCA_027921565.1 Artemia sinica | reverse complement strand
GGTCTGTTCAAGATATGTAATTTTCAATAAAAAGCAAATGATCCAGTAGGGTTTAGACTTTTACAGTTAGGAGAACAGGACGTTATGACATAACTATAGAATAACTCCTGTTTGTAGTGATCTTTGACTTGAAAATTCAGTTTTATTTTTAATGGTGTTAAGATTTATATATTCATTTATATTAGCAGGTATTATCTGTATGTTTGCTATTATTCTTTGTCAAATTTTTGTTCGTTTTGAGTTTCATTTATTGTTTAATAGTAAATTTTGGTTGTTTCGAGTTTGAACTATCAAAGTAATTTATATGTACCGGTCTTATTTTTAATTAATTAAAAAAAACTTTTTCAACAAAATAAGTTTTACAAAGAAAAGTAAAGAACTGCATTAAACCAAAAATGAGCAAAAATTAAACCCAAAACGAACAGAAATTACATTAATTAACCGAGTCAAACTCAACACGAGCAGAAATTAACATGAGTTGGGCTCAAAGCCCCTATGCTTTCCCAAGGCCAGAACATAATTTGCACTTGCCAACACATTGTGCCAACAGCGTTCTTTTCTTTAATGGATATCTCAATAGATGAGATAAATGGATATCTCACAATTTTGATTGGATGTGCTTGTGGAAACGGTGGGCGTGAGAGGGGGGTTAGTTGCCCTTCAATCACTTTCTAATATTAAAAAGGGGAGCAACCTCCTCAATTTCCAATTGAATGAGCCCTTTTTGAGGTTTCTACAGCATCGTTTTCTATAAAAACCTTACATGCCCCTAGAGAATAACTTACAAGCCTTGCCCTGAAGGCTATAGGTGGGGGGGAGGGGTTGTCATCCTTAAAGACCTAATTTCCAAAACTTTCAACTACGTTGAATAAAATGACTTTTTAAAAATTTCGATTAGATGTCTTTGGGGAAAAGGTGGGCGTGAGAAGGGGGTTAGTTGCTCTCAAATCACTTTCGACTATTGAAAATGGCACTAGCCCTTTGAATTTCCAATCGAATGATCCCTTTTTTAAGTTTCTACGACAAAGATTTCAAGAAAAACCATACATGCCCCAGGGCATAACTTATAACCCTTGCCCTGAAGACTGTGGGGGGATTGTCCTGCTCAAAGGTATAATTTTCAGAACTTTCAACTTTTTGGAACAAAATGGCTATCTCAAATATTTGCTTGGATTTGTTTGGGGAAATGGTGGGCGTCGAAGGGGTGTCAGTCACCTTCCAATCACTTTCGACTATTAAAAAGGGCACTAATCATTTGAATTCCAATCGAATGAGCCCTTTTTGAAGTTTCTGTGACAACTCTCTTCTATAAAAAAAACTTATATGACCCCAGGGCATAACTTATAACCCTTGCCCTGAAGACTGTGGGGGGAGTGTCCTGCTCAAAGGTATAATTTACAGAAACGTTTAACTGCGTGGAACAAAATGGCTATCTCAAAATTTGATTGGATGTGTTGGGGGAATGGTGGGCGTGCGCCCTCACCACTGTTTCTTTACTTAGGCAGCGCGATTGCGCTGCCTATGATATGAGTAGTTCTATAGGGGGACAATAATCCGGGCAGAAACTAATTTGGGTACTCCGGGCAGAACCCAATTTGCATATTCGTATCAAAACCTAATTTGCACATTCTTATCAGAATCTAATTTGCATATTCCAGCCAGTACACAATTTGCATACTCCAGCCAGTACATAATTTGTATACTCCCATGAGAACATAATTTGCATATTTCCATGAGACCCTAGCAACCAGATCCACCATACCTCCCGTGAGAGCACGCCGGAGCAACCAGATCATATGTCCCAATTTTTTGTATAAAAGGGCCTGGAAAATAGAACTTGACAGTATTCAATTGGAAATTGAATTATAATGTCGAGTAAACGAACTCTAGATATGCCATCTATTTCAAACGTGAATAATGTGATTACTTTTCCAATTTTTTATCATATCTTTACTGGGAGAATGGGTAATTGATTTTCCATCATAGTTTTGTAATATCATGATGTGTTTATAAGCTCTTTTTCGTCAGTGAAGACTACACCCTTGCGATAGGTGAAATTCTTAATCTAAAGATAAATCTTTCCTCTCTCATTAGTGATATAATCCAAAAATGTATGTACTGCAAATCGCTTCTAACTTAAGGAGAATATTTTTTCATACAGAAATATAATTTTCATAACAAAACCTTATGTATAAAAGCCAATATTCCAAGTGTATTCCTCGAAACAGAGTGTATTCCTTCCAGTTTATGTATACCCGTATACTAAGCAGTACTTTTCAAATGACATTATTCTATCATTTCTCTATTAGGGCTGTCATATCATAACTTAGAATAGATGTTACTTTATTAATTTCGACTTTACGCATACCTCAATACTAAGCAATACTTTTCAAAAGACATTATTCTATCATTTCCCTCTTAGGGCTGTCATATCATCACTTAGAATAGATATCACATTATTAGCTTCAACTTAATGCATACATCAATACTAAGCAATACTTTTCAGAAGACATAATTCTAAAATTTTCCTCATAGGGCTGTCATATCATCACTTAGAATAGACATTACTTTATTAATTTTGAATTTATGCATACCCCAATACCAAGCAATACTTTTCTAAAGACATTATTCTATTATTTCCTAATAGGGCTGTCATATCATCACTTAGAATAGCTATTACTTTATTAGTTTTGACTTGATGTATATCCCAATACTAAGCAATACTTTTCAAAAGCCATTATTCTATCATTTCCCTCATAGGGCTGTCATATCATCACTTAGAATAGAAGTTACTTTATTAATTTCGACTTTACGCATACCTCAATACTAAGCAATACTTTTCAAAAGACATTATTCTATTATTTTCCTAATAGGGCTGTCATATCATCACTTAGAATAAAACATTAATTTATTAATTTTGAATTTATGCATACCCCAATACCAAGCAATACTTTTCTAAAGACATTATTCTATTATTTTCCTAATAGGGCTGTGATATCATCACTTAGAATAGATATTACTTTTGTTAATTTTGACTTTATGCATACCCCAATACTAAGCAATACTTTTCAAAAAACATTATTCTATCATTTCTCTCATATGGCTGTCATACATCATTAGGTTAGGTTAAATTAAGTTAACTGTTTTTAAGTTAATTTCATTTAGGTTAGGTTACCATGGTCGGCCTGGGTACGTGCAGCCAACCTAAAATCATCACTTCTTTTCAAATAACTTCATTTATATTTAAAAAAGTATAGATGGTGACAAATTTTCACTACCACATCTTTTGCCCTCTTTTAACCTTTAGTTATAGATGGCAGCACACCAGCTCGAACACAAGGGCATAGTGAGAGAGACATGCAAAAAGTTAGATTCATTTAGATTCACTTATCGTGGTGCCACAATAATTGAACCTAAATGAACCTAACTTTTTGCATGTCTCTGTCGAAATTAATAAAGTAATATCTATTCTAAGTGTTGATATGACAGGCCTATGAGGGAAATGAATAGAACAATGTCTTTTGAAAAGTCTTTAATTTGTATTGCATATCCTCTATGCAATTTACATGGATTGCATAATCTACACTCTTCATTATACTCGTCAACAATTGTACAATTCTCATAGGATGACCAGCTTCCCAATGTATACATACATAGTGGACATGTATAGAGCATTTATTTCACTGTTGAACCCTGTCACTGCCAAAAGGAAATTTACTTGCAATCGATAAATGGAATGTTCTTTTTTTACTTTTAGAGAGGAGGAGGAGTAATTGAGTGACATCATACTTCAAATCAATTTTCCATTTATTTCCATAAATAACAATTACAAAAACAATATTCCAAAGAGCTCAATGGCCCTTTATTTGGAAAACGCCATAAAATATATGACTAATATTGAAACTTAGCATACAAAATACTAAACAATACCTAATTTATAAATCTGTAAGGAAAAGAAGTCAACTCACCGACAGTCTACACGAAACAGTGATTCTCCTATCACCGACAATAAATAACAAAATAAAATTATCTACATCATCGACGGATCCAACGCCAACAAAAACAACACCCCCCCCCCCCCAAAAAAAAAAAATGAAACCATAAAACCATAAAACAACTAAAAATTATTTAATATTATTAATTATTTAATATTATTATTATTATATGTATATATCACTCTTTTTTCACACACTAATTTAAGTTATTGTCCTCAGTATCTTTACAATCGCACTTAAAGCATCTTGAAGTCCATGCATATGCATTTAATTAACCGTTGCTGCAAAACATAACTGTTCCTCTACTTTGAATTTGCTTAATGATATCACATATCTCGTAAACATCTCGTCCCATTCAAGGCTTAGTCATCATCCCCTTGTAATTTCTACTTCTGCGTTTAGTACTCAAATCTTTGTATCGTTGCTGTGGGCCAACTTCACTATCAACTTCCAACAGTGTAAACAAAAACTCATTTTTTGGCTAGTATGTCTTGTCAAATAAAAACTTGATGAAAAAGATATTTTCACACTATTCTCTCTCTGAATTCTACTTTCTTACTAGTATAAAATATGTTTAAAATCCAACCTTATATCCACTCAGTGAAGGTTGAATAAATAGTCATTGACACTACGTGCTGGGGCTGGATCCATAGGATATCTGGTTGCTAGGGAGAGTCATGACTAGATCTGGTAGCTAGGGTCTGATAAAGTATGTAAATTAAAAACTCACAGTAATATACAAATTGACTTCTGACTTATTATTGAATTATTTTATGATAAGCATATGCAAATTAGATTTTACCGGAATATGCAATTAGGTTCTGCCCAGAAATTTGCTCCCTATTCTACTAATATGGTTTTACTTTTCTTCGAACAAGCTCTTTATTGGAATTTTTTTAATTAATTACTAAAAACGTGGAATGACCATAGAAGTGTTTTTTTCATTGATTGTAGGGGAAATACATAAGATTATGATGTGGAATACGTTGATACCCTGAGGAAAAAGCCTACAGGCCACAATATACCAGATTTAAAGCTCTAGCTTGTCCAGACATTTCACTAAGACGAATAACTTCTTCGAGGCCTTTTGCCTCGAAGAAGTTTAGTTTTACAACAATCTTTATTAAAAATGGTGTTGGTATTTTTTAATTACAACACATGTAATATATACTAATATATCCGTGGAATTACAGTAAAATATACAATATCATACGCAGTGCAATAGCGCTGCCTATGATATTGTTTTTTTTTGGTTTTAGACCCGAGCACTTCGTATCGAAGGAGTTGTCGTAGAAACTTCAAAAAGGACTCGTTCGGTTGGAAATTGAAAGGGCTATTGTTCTTTTTAATAGTCGAAAGTGATTCGAGGACAACTAACTCCCATTCCCACGCCTGCCATCTCCCCAAACACATCCAATCAAAATTTTGAGATTGCCATTTCATTCAACGTAACACAATATTTATATTAACTGCACTCCTCACTTGGTACTTGTTTATTATAGCAATCACACTTATACATTTAAAATTCCCACGTTAAATATATTTGGAAATCTAAATACTTATTCTCAGAACTTCCATCCAAAATAAAAACAATATGTATCTCTTAATTGGATCTTTACTCCCTCCGATTTACCCTTAGTTGATAAGCAATTAATATTTCAAACTATTCTCTCTTTAAATAATTATTCTTTGTGACATCCTTTTGCACGCAATAGCTATGTGACATGACCATGCAAGAATCATGTGACAAATTCCTGAGGAAACAATTTGATGTTTGCCCAGCGTCACAGGGTATTTTTAGATCTAGTTTATTACATGAGTAGATTTATCGTCATATGGTATTTCTAAATGTTCTGGCTGTAGTCCAGTTGTCTTCCAAATATGGGCTCCCCCTTGTAACCGTTGATGCATTACTACTATCATCTCCATTATAATTTCCTGAATTTTCCAAACTAATATACTAGAAAGTAATATCTTGGAAAGTAAGGTTCAAACACGCACACTTTTCTCAGTAACATATACTAGGTGTAAACAATGAAGGAACTGCCTAACATACAACCCTAAAAACCTTGTTGTAAGATCTTTGGACTATTTCGAATGACATGGCTATATCTAAATTTCTATTGTCTGCCTTTCGTGAAAAAAAGACATGGGTGTTTGCGGGGGGGGGGGGTTAGTTACACTCTGATCATTTTGGCTCATAAAAAGGGCACCAAAACTTCTGATTACCTTTCCAATGAGACCCCTCTTAAGTCTATACGACCACCCTTTCCATAAAAACCTTTTATGCCCCCAGAGCATAACTTACAACACTTGTCCTGAGAACTGTGGGGAGGTTGACATCCCCAAATGCATAATTACTTGACCCTTTCAACAAGGCTGAACAAAAAAAATATCTTAAAATTTCGATCGGATAAATTTTGGCGAATGATAAGCTTGGGGGAGGGAGCTGATTGCCCTCTATACACTTTTGACTCTTAAAAGGGGCACTAAAACTTCCAACTTCTAATCAAATGAGCTCCATCCAATCTAAAGCTTATGCGACTACCCGTTCCATAAAAATCTTATATGCCCCGGACAAGACTTACAACCCTTGCCAGTCAGCTCTGGGGGATTGTGTCCATCCTAACGACATTGTTATATTATTTTTCGACTATTGGTAACAAAATGGCTATAGCATAACTTCAATTGAATGCGTTTTAGGAAAAGAGGATGTCAGGGAGGGGGGTATTACCTTTCCATCATGTTTGACTCTTAAAAATAAACTAGAACTGTGCATTTTGTATCAAATAAGCCTCTTCTAAAGTTCGCACGACCACCCCGTTTAAAAAAACCTTATATGCCCCTGGGGCATAACTTACAACCCTTACCCCCAGACAGTTAGCGAGGGAGATGCCTTCGGAATCTCTATTGCAAGCACCAACATACCAAATTAACCCACAGGGAAACGAATCAGGTCCCCTAGAAGAGTAGAAGGGACCAAGAAGGCAGCCATAATTTTTTATGGGTCCTATCCAATAATGGTACCGTCTATTAGTGATAATAATAATATGTTACCTATATTCAATGATTTTGGTGTGGCAAATATTTATTTTAGAGAACTAGTGGATTCCGGCGCGACAGTTAACATAATAAATTCAAGTGTATTCAATAAATTACCCTCGTATATTAGGCGACGGAAGAATTTTAATATTCCCAATTTAACTAGTGTAACAGGGTATAAATTGGATGCAAAAGGTTCAATTTGCCTAGATGTGAAAAAAGACAATAGAATTTTTCCGACCAACTTTATAGTATGCAAAAATTTTCCATACGAAGCCATAATTGGCGCCAATTTTTTAAATCAAATAAACTACTATTGGACGTAGCAAATGAGAGACTCATATACCCTGCAAATTCTTCTCCCCAACGAGGTGAAGGAAGGGGATGCAACAGTGAATAGAATACAATCTTTTGTACCTCATTCCTTGTCTCGCAAAGGATATTGCGTTCTCCAGAAATTTGCCCTCTTACGAGAGTGAAGAGGTAAAGTAGAACGACAAGTGGATTGAGTCTATAAAAGCAAAAATGGGCGATATGCAACAATATAGGTCTAATGAAATTAAGAAAATAGTGGAATTATGGAAGAAAGTAATAAACCCCAACGCGGTCCATGCCTTACCAACATTACATACGGTAGATATGACGCAACAAAACGCCAGTGTGAATGTAATAGAAAATGAACTTGAAGAAAACTATTATGGGTTAACAGTACGAAAAACAAAAGTCACTCCCAAAACAATGCAAAGAATTCAAATATCGCAAATGGTAGAACCAATAAATGATAAATCCGAAAGATGGTTTGCGTCCCCGTTGGATGGAATTCCCGAAAATCTGTTATGCGAAGAACAGATAATATGCTATGAAAAGGACAAGGTTTTATTTGGGTAACTAATACCCATGAAATGATACAATTACGATAAAAAAGGTAAAATGCCTAGTCCAAATTCAAGTTATCTCGGAACGTGATTTAGAAAAGTGGAGAATTCCAAAAGTAACATAGTTAACAACATTAATACCTCAAATGACAAATACCCCCTAACTAAATCACAATTTTTAAAACAAATTTAACACAGACCATATTACTGACATGGAACTAAAGAAAAAATTATGCGAGTTATAATGGGATTTTAAATTTTTCCATCTCTTTGAGAAAAATATGAACTGAATTGGAAAATTTTTATTTTTCTTGAAAAATAGAATTGATCTGTAACTTATTTCTTCTCATATGGATAGTTAGGAAAAGAACTTGAACTTTTCTTCACATCAATGAGAAAATTAGCTCCTTATCTTCATAGAGAAATATTCACGATCAATGTGTAACTTTTTCTATCTTCTACAAAAAATTTGGAGGAGAATTTAAAATTTATGTCTTTGGGGAAACATCTGAACTGAAGTGGAACCTTTTTATATTATTAGGAAAAATAAAATTGATCAAAAACTAATTTCTTTTTCATTGAGAAAATTCAGAAGAGAGCTTGAACTTTTCTTCACTTCATTGAGAAATTTCAAATAGAACTTTAAATTTCCTTGTGTCTTTGTGAAATTAAGAACTGAAATGGAAGATTTTTATTTTCTTTGGAGAAATTAGAATTGAACTGTAAGTTCTTTAATAAAATTCAGAAGATAACTTGAACTTTCTATCTTCTATGTAAAAATTTGGAACAGTATTTTAAATTTTTTCATCTCTTTGAGAAAAATCTGAACTGAAGTGGAAAATTTTTATTTTTTCTGTAAAAATAGAATTGATCAATAAATAGTTTCTTTTTTCATTGAGAAAATTTAAAATTGAAGTAGAACTTTTAATCTTCTGGGAAAATATTCACAACTATGGTATACGGACAAATGGTCTACGGACAAATTTAGAATAGAACTTTAAATTTCTTTGTGTCAGTGAAATTAAGAACTGAAGTGGAAGATTTTTATTTTCTCCGGAGAAATTAGAATTGAACTGTAAGTTCTTTAATAAAATTCAGAAGAGAACTTGAACTTTTCTATCTTCTATGAAAAATTTGGAACAGTATTTAAAATTTTTTCATCTCTTTGAGAAAAATCTGAACTGAAGTGGAACCCTGCTTGATGTTTTTGTGAGCAAAAAAGTTGTAAAGTAAAGTTGTCGTGAAAAGGATGGGTACTTCAACTTGTAAAATGGGTTTAGGAGGGACATTAAGAAAAGAACTTGTTCTGAAATGCCTTTTGAAAAGTATTGCTTGGTGTTGGGGCATTCAAAAAGCTGTAAAGTAAAGTTGTATGTGAAAAGGATGAGTAATTCAAGTTGTAAAATTGGTTTAGGAAGGACATTAAGAAAAGAACTTGTTCTGAAAAGATATAATAAAGCCTTTTGAAAAGTATTCCTTGGTGTTGGGGCATTCAAAAAGCTGTAAAGTAAAGTTGTGGGTGAAAAGGATGGGTACTTCAACTTGTAAAATTGGTTTAGGATGGACATTAAGAAAAGAACTTGTTCTGATATGTCTTTTGAAAAGTATTGCTTGGTGTTGGGGCATTTAAAAAGCTGTAAAGTAAAGTTGTGGTTGAAAAGGATGGGTACTTCAACTTGTAAAATGGGTTTAGGAGGGACATTAAGAAAAGAACTTGTTCTGAAATGCCTTTTGAAAAGTATTGCTTGGTGTTGGGGTATTCAAAAAGCTGTAAAGTAAAGTTGTGGGTGAAAAGGATGGGTACTTCAACTTGTAAAATGGGTTTAGGAGGGACATTAAGAAAAGAACTTGTTCTGAAATGCCTTTTGAAAAGTATTGCTCGGTGTTGTGGGCATTTAAAAAGCTGTGAAGTATAGTTCTGGGTGAAAAAGTTGGGTACTTCAACTTGTAAAATGGGTTATTGTGTAAAATGATATTGTGGCATGCACAAAAAAAATCAGACCTGAAGTGGAAACTTGCATGACGTTGTGGTGTGCACAAAAGTTGTAAAGTAAAGTTGTGGTGAAAAGGATAGGTACCTCAACTTGTAAAATGGGTTTAGGAGGAACATTAAGAAAAGAACTTGTTCTGAAATGCCTTTTGAAAAGTATTGCTCGGTGTTGTGGGCATTCAAAAAGCTGTGAAGTATAGTTCTGGGTGAAAAAGTTGGGTACTTCAACTTGTAAAATGGGTTTAGGAGGGACATTAAGAAAAAAGTTGTAAAGTAAAGTTGTGGTGAAAAAGATGGGTACTTCAACTTGTAAAATGGGTTTAGGAGGGACATTAAGAAAGGAACTTGTTCTGAAATGTCTTTTGAAAAGTATTGCTAGGTGTTGGGGCATTCAAAAAGCTGTAAAGTAAAGTTGTGGGTGAAAAGGATGGGTACTTCAACTTGTAAAATTGGCTTAGGAAGGACATTAAGAAAAGAACTTGTTCTGAAATGTCTTTGAAAAGTATTGCTTGATGATAAGGCATTCAAAAAGCTGTAAAGTATAGTTGCGGGTGAAAAGGTTGGGAACTTCAACTTGTAAAATGGGTTTAGGAAGGACATTAAGAAAATAACTTGTTCTGAAATACCTTTTGAAAAGTATTGCTTGGTGTTGTGGGCATTCAAAAAAGCTGTGAAGTATAGTTCTGGGTGAAAAAGTTGGGTACTTCAACTTGTAAAATGGGTTTAGGAAGGACATTAAGAAAAGAACTTGTTCTGAAATGCTTTTTTAAAAGTATTGCTTGATGTTGGGGTATTCGAAAAGCCTTATAGTACAGTTGTGAGGAAAAGGATGGGTACTTCAATTTGTAAAATGGATTTAGCATGGACATTAAGAAAATAACTTGTTGTGAAAAGATATAATAAAGCCATAAAAAAATATTAAAAAAATGGGAGCTCAGGGGCCTTTGGGGTGCTGGGGGTCCTTTGGGGGTCTGGGGGGCCCTTTAGGGCCGGGTAGTCCTTTGGGGACCGGGTGAGGGCCTTTGGGGGTCCGGGGGGTCCTTTGGGAGCCCGGTGGTCTTTTGGGAGCCCCGTGGGGCTTTGGGGGCCCGGGGAGGGCCTTTGGGGGTTCTGGGGGGCACTTGAGGGCCGATTGGTCCTTTGGGAGCCCGGTGGACCTTTGGGGACCAGGTGAGGGCCTTTGGGGGTCCGGTGGTCTTTTGGGAGCCCGATGGGCCTTTGGGGGTCCGAGGGGCCCTTTGGGGGTCCGGGGGCCCTTTGGGAGCCTGGGGGACCTTTGAGGACCGGGGGAGGGCCTTTGGAGGTCCGGGGGCCCTTTGGGAGCTTGGGGGACCTTTGAGCACCGGGGGCTTCCTTAGGGGTTGGGGTAGGGGGATTGGAACCCTTTGGGGCTGGGGTAGAGGAACTCACAGCACTGTTTCAAATGGAACTTGTGTATTATAACGACCACAGAGTTTCACCCTCAAATCCTCTTCTAAAATCATCTTTTAAATCATCTTTTAAAATGTCTCTAACTGTTTCGCCGAAATAATTCCATAAAATGACTAAAACGGTTTCGCCCAAATTATCCCTAAACGTAATTTCAACGTGTTCCTTTTGTTTGGGCATCTCTGCGCTGATACATTTCAAATTATTTGGAAACCCTTTCGTGAATCAATCTCTTCATCGCTAAGATCTAAACATTCGCTTGGAGACAGTTCTCTTTAGAAACAACAAATTAATTCCCTTTCGTGTCAAATCAATTCTCTTTAGAAACAACAAATTAATTCCCCTTTCATGTCAATCATGACATCATCTGTCATGTGTGATCTAAACTTTGCCTCGGAAACATTCTCTTTGGAAATACATCAAAGACATTAATTAACTTGACGTCATCTGTCAGACATTAATTAACCTTGCCCGGAAACAATTTGATTAATGACTCAATAATCCATGAAAGTGAGGAAAGTTTCCTGTTTTTCCATTCTCACTGACAAAAGCCATAAAACAGACATGAACTGCTGTTGACATCCGTGAAAAACATCAAATAAATTGACCAACACACATAACCATCCAAGAAAACAGACATAAATGTGAGAAAGTTCCTGTTTTTTCAAGTGAGAAAAATACTGTTTTTTCCATTCTCAGTGAGAAAAACCATAAACACGTGGTCCTGATCGGGCTGGTACCCCCCTCTCTACTTACATCAGACAATAGAAACTTCGAGGTTGGCACAAACCCCCAGAGCCCGGGCCAAGTGTTTTAAGTTATGCCCCGGAATCATAACGTTTTTTATGTAAGGATAGGTCGCATAAACTTCAGAAAGTGGCTCATTTGATTCGATATTGAAATTTCTTGTTTCCTTTTTATGAGCCAAAAGGGATCTGAGCCCCCCCCCCCCAACCTACACTGTTTTTTTCAAATGCATCCGATCAAAATTTTTAGATCGTCAGTTTGTTTGAAGTAGTCCAACGATCAGATAACAAAACTTCAGGGTCAACAACCCCCCCCCCCCCAGAGCCTGGGGAGGGTCTTTAACCTATGCTGTGGGGGCATATAAGGTTTTAATGGAAGAGGTGGTCGTATAAAATTTGGATGGGACTCAAATGACACACCCCCTAGTATTAAATCCGATCCCCTAATATCCTCGCATTTGCAGCGGAAATGGGAGGATAGCTCTATATACTGCTTGTGAATGGTTATCTCTTGTGAAAAGTTAGCTTAATTTTCTTAATTAATTTTCTTATGTTACTAAGTATTACACAATAGAAAACTAAAGGTCATAAAGGCAATAAGGTTTCGATGTTTTATTGTTTTTTAGTTGTGCACTAAGATTAGTGAAAACAGGGCCACCAACGAGAAGGTTGTGCACAGCCAGCCCCGTCCACCCACCCTTTAGCATTATACCCAACTCCCTAATATCCTCCCATTGGTAGCGCAAATGGGAGGATAGCTCTATATAGTGCTTTTTTAATGGTTGTCTCTTTTTAAAGTTATTTTAGTTTTTTTTAAATTAATGTTTTTTTCTGTTACTAAGTTTTAGACAATAGAAAACCAAAGGTCATAAAGACCATAAGGCTTTTAATGTTTTATTGGGTCTTTTTCTAAAAATTCCTCATTTTGTTGTGCACAGCCATCCCTGCCCTCCCACCCCTTAGCATTAAACCCGACCGCCTTGATATCCTCCCATTTGCAGCAAAAATAGGAGGATAGGTCTATCCAACCCCTAAAATCCTCGCATTTGCAGCGCAAATGGGAGGATAATTCTATATACTGCTTGTGAATGGTTATCTCTTGTGTAAAGTTATTTTAGTTTTTTAAATTAATTTTCATATGTTATTAAGTTTTAGACAATAGAAAACTAAAGGTCATAAGGGCAATAAGGTTTCGATGTTTTATTGTTTTTTAGTTGTGCACTAAGATTAGTGATAACAGGGCCACTAACGGGAAGGTTGTCCACAGTCAGCCCCCACCCCTCAGCATTAATCTAACCCCATCCTCCAATTTATAGCGCAAATGGGAGGATAGCTCAATATACTGCTGGTTAATGGTTATCTCTTTTGTAAAGTTATTTTAGTTTTTTTTAGTTAATTTTTTCTGTTACTAAGTTTAGACAATAGAAAACCAAAGGTCATAAAGACCATAAGGCTTTAATGCTTTTTGGGTCTTTTTCTAAAAACTCCTCATTTTGTTGTGCACAGCCAGCCTCGCCCGCCCACCCCTTAGCATTAAACCTGACCCCCTAATATCCTCCCATTTGCAGCGCAAATGAGAGGACAGGCCTATCCGACCCCCTAATATCCTCGCATTTGCAGCGCAAATGGGAGAGTAGCTCTATATATTAAAACCGACCCCCTAATATCCTCCCATTTGCAGCGCAAACGGGAAGGTAGGTTTATCAGAGGCAACGCTATAGCGTTGCCTATAGTAAAGGCCTTACGGTCCAATGTTTTATTATTTTTTTCCCCAGAGGCACTTCATAAGGAAGGGGTCGTCGTAAAAACTTGAAAAGGGCTCATTCGATTGGAAATCGAGAGTTCTAGTGCCCTTTTCAAGGGTTAAAAGGGATTGAAGGCAACTAACACCCCTTTAACGCCCACCATTTCCCCAAACACATCCAATCAAATTTTGAGATAGCCATTTTGCTCAGCGTAGTTGATTTCTAGATAGAAATTATGTTTTGAGGAGGACACTCCCCCGCAGACCTCAGGACAAGGGTTGTAAGTTATGCCCTGGGGGCATATAAGGTTTTTACAGAAAGATTTGTCGTAGAAACTTCAACAAGCACTCATTCGATTGGAAATTCAAAGGGTTAGTGCCCTTTTTAATAGTCAACAGTGATTGGAGGTCAACTAACCCTCCTCTCACGCCCACCTTTTCCCTAAACACATCCAATGAAAATTTGAGACTGCCATTTTGTCCAACGTAGTTGAAAATTCAGGAAATTAGGTCTTTGAGGATAACAACCCCTCCACAGCCCTCAGGGCAAGGGTTGTAAGTTATGCCCTGGGGGCATATAAGATGTTTATAGAAAGCGTTGTCGTAGAAACTTCAGAAAGGGCTCATTCAATTGGAAATTTAAATGGATAGTTCCCTTTTTGATAGTCGAAAGTGATTGGAAGGCAACTACCACCCCTTCCACGCCCACCATTTCCCCAAACACATCCAATCCAAATTTTGATATAGCCATTTTTTTCAACGTATTTGAAAGTTATGGAAATTATATGTTTGAGCAGGACACTCCCCCCACAGTCTTCAGGGCAAGGGTCATAAGTTATGCCCTGGGGGCATATACGGTTCTTATGGAAGGAATGCTCCTATAAACTTCAGAGAGGGCTCATTTGATTGAAAATTGAAAGTTCTAGTTCACTTTTTAAGCGTCAAAAGATATCGGAGGGTAACCGGCTTTCCCCCCACCCAAACCCTTTTTTTCCCAAATGTATCCGATAAAAATTTTGAGATAGCTATTTTGTTAAATATAGTCTAAAGATCATATAACAAAATTTCGGTATCGACAAGACCGCCCAGGGCCCGGAGGCAGGCGTTGTAATTCATGCCCTGGGGGGATATAGGGTTCTTATGGAAGGGATGCTCGTATTAGCTTCAAAGAGGGCTCATTTGATTGGAAATTGAAAGTTCTAGTTCACTTTTTAAGAGTCAGAAGAGATTAGAGGGCACCTAGACCCCCCCCCCCTCCAGGCCCTTTTTTCCTCAAACCCATCCGATAAGAGCTTTGAGAAAGTCTTTTTTTAAATAGTTCAAAGACCATAAACAATAAGTAGAACAACAGGGAAATATTTATACAAGACAGTGGAACGTAACATTAAATGAATATTTTGACCTTATATCCAAGGGCCATCCTCAGGACGGCCCTTGGATATAGGGTCGAAATATTCATTTAAAGTTGCGTTCCACTGTCTTGTATAAAAATTTCCCTATTGTTCTACTTATTGTTTATGATGGAAAGGCAGTGTGGTCTTCGTCGCTATTTACGTCTAGCTTATGGGGAGCAGTTGACCTATGATATCTTTTATTTTATTAGAGTCCTGGTTGAACTTCCTTGAAGTAATGATATTAGGGCTGTTTTAAAAGATTAAAAAAAAAACTCTTTTCAGTTTTAATGATTGAATTTTAATTTAAGTTTCTTTTATATTGTTTTTTATTCTCTTCGTTTGTTTTTTTGAGGACGGCCCTTGGATATAGGGTCGAAATATTCATTTAAAGTTGCGTTCCACTGTCTTGTATAAAAATTTCCCTGTTGTTCTACTTATTGTTTATGATGGAAAGGCAGTGTGGTCTTCGTCACTATTTAGTTCAAAGACCATATAACGAAAACTCCTGGGTCGACACAGCCCCCCAGGGCCCGAGGGCAGGCGTTGTAAGTTATGCCATTAGGGTTTTCTATGCCATTAGGGTATGCCATATATAGTTTTCTTATTGAAGGGATGCTCGTAAAAACTTCAGAGAGGGCTCCATTGTTTGGAAATTGAAAGTTCTAGTTCAGTTTTTTAAAGTCAAAAGAAATTGGAGGGCAACTAGCCCCCCCCACGCCCCTTTTCCCCCAAATGCATCCAATAAAAATTTTGAGATAGCCATTAAGTTAGAAATTGCTCAAATGTCAGATAACAAAAACTCAGTTGTCGTCACAACCCCCAGGGCCCGGGGGCAGGCGTTGTAAGCTATGTCCTGGGGCATATATGGTTCATATGAAAGGGATGCTCGTATAAACTTCAGACAGGGCTCATTTGATTGGAAATTGAAAGTTCGAGCTCACTTTTAAATAGTCAAAAGAGATCCGAGGGCAGCTAGCCCCCCCCCCACACGCCTTCTTTTTCCAAACCCATCTGATGAAAATTTTGAGATAGATATTTTGTTAAAAATAGTTCAAAGGTCGGATGAGAAAAACTCCGGTGTCAATGCAACCCCCCAGGGCCCAGGGGAAGGCGTTCTAAGTTATGCCCTAAGGGCATGTATGGCTCTTATGAAAGGGATCCTCGTATAAACTTCAGAGAGGGCTCATTTGATTGGAAATTGAAATTTCTAGTTCAATTTTTAAGAGTCAAAAGATATCCGAGGGCAACTAGCTCCCACCCACACGCCCTTTTTTCCCCAAGCCCATCCGATAAAATTTTTATAATAGCCATTTCATTAAAAATAGTTCAAAGGTCAGATAAGAAAAATTCCTGTGTCGACGGAACCCGCCAGGGCCCGGAGGCAGGCGTTATAAGTAATGCTCTAGGGGCATATATAGTTCTTATGGAAGGGATGCTCGTATAAACTTCGTAGAGGGCTCATTTGATTGAAAATTGAAAGTTCTTGTTCACTTTTTAAGAGTCAAAAGAGATCGGAGGGCAACTAACCCCCCCCCCCCTCTCCACGCCCTAAATGCATTAGATAAAAATTTGAGATAGACATTTTGTTAAAAATAGTTCAAAGTTCAGATAACAAAAACTCCGGTGTCGACGCAGCTCCCCAGGCCCGGGGGTAGGCGTTGCAAGTTATGCCCTGAGGGCATATATGGTAGTTATGGAAGGGATTATCGTATAAACTTCATAGAGGGCTAATTTGATTGGAAATTGAAAGTTGTAATACACTTTCTAAGAGTCGAAAGTGATTGGGAGGGCAGCTAGAAAAATTCAAAGGTCAGATAAGAAAAATTTCTATGTCGACACAGCCGCCCAGGGCCCGGGGTAGGCGTTGTAAGTTATGTCCTGGGAGCATATATGGTTGTTATGAAAGGGATGCTCGTATAAACTTCATAGAGGGCTCATTTGATTGGAAATTGAAAGTTGTAATTCATTTTTTAAGAGTCGAAAGTGATTGGAGGGCAGCTAGCCTCCCCCCACACTCCATTTGTATTAACGCGGGAAATAGTTTTCCTAGGAATTTCAAATGTGACAGCGCAGGGATGCCGAAACAAAGGAACACGCAGAAATTACTTTTAGGGGATTATTTGGGCGAAACCGTTTGAGACATTTTAGAAGATGATTTGGGCGAAACAGTTTGAGACATTTTAGAAGATGATTTGGGCGAAACAGTTTGAGACATTTGAGAAGATGATTTTAGAAGATGATTTAGAAGATGATTTGGGGTGAAACTCTGTGGTCGTTATAATGCACAAGCTCCATTTGAACAGTGTTGTGAGGTCCCCTGCCCCAACCCCAAAGGGCCACATCCCCCCGGACCCCAAAGGGCCCCCCGGGACTCCGAGCCCCCCAAAGGGGCTCCCTCCCCCCGGGCCCCCAACCCATTTTTTTAATACTTTTTTTGTGCACTTGAGACACAGAAGGGCCCCCCTCACCCTCAACTTTTTGGCTCCCCCCAAATATATTTTTTCAGAACAAGTTCTTTACGTAATGTCCCTCCTAAACCAATTTTACAACTTGAAGTACTCATACATTTCACCCACAACTTTACTTTACGACTTTTTGCACACCCCAACACCAAGGTTCAGGTTCAGGTTCAGGTTCATTTATTATTCAATCATACATAATGACATTAAATATATACAGATATCTGGCAGTGAGACAAGCTCGTTTTGCACAGATAAAAAAGAAAAACAATAAAGAAATATACGGATTTTCATTCAAAATGGTAGACTTCACAAACAAATATAAATAAATCAATAAATGTAAGGTTAATTACTCACCACACCACGGCAGACACCCACCCGACGATACATAAACAACTCTCAACCAGCAATGGGACAAGAAGAAGGATATCAAGATCCGAGAGAGATCGAAAAATAACAAGAGAATATTATTATAAGGAGAATATATTAAAAATAAAATAATATTTGACTAATAAATGTCCAAAAGGAATGATTTTATTTTATTTTTTAAAATTCCAATCGACACATCAAAATCAAAAATAGATTCATATTGGTTCCACGCGGCAACCACACTATTTCGTAGAGAAAACCGGGACCTCTCTGAAATTATCAACGGCTGGCGTAGTTTGCGTATGCTGCGAGCTAGATGAGAAGATGGCGGAGCAACTGGGAACAAATCAAAAGAAAAGAAATAACTGGGCAGTGACAGGAGATTATGATTAACCTTGAATAAAATCGAGTTAAAAGTAACTGCAAGTTCAACAGGAAGAATATTCAATAAACAATATAAACTCTTTGTAGAAGACTTACTGGGGAAAGACGCTGGGGAAGGAAGATAACTTTTTAAAATACGAAGCGCCTTATTTTGTTGCCTCTGAAGCGGAATTAAATGGGATCTGAAAGTATTCAAGTAAATAAGTGGGCAGTAATTTAGATAAGAATGAACAAGAGCAAAATAAATAGAACGCATAGCTTCAAGCGGCAAAATGAATTTCATACGTTGCATAATACCCACACTCCTTCCAAGCTTCAATCTTATACCATTTATATGTGGCTTCCAACTCAAATTTGAGTCAACCAGCACACCAAGGTAACGAATAATTTCAACACGTGATATATCCATGCCCGAAACAGATGCCTTAATCAACTTCAGACATGGAAGTGCCCGTGACGTACGCGAAAATACCATAAACTTTGTTTTTGAAGTATTCAGAGCTAGCCTATTTGCCGTAAACCATGCTACTAGTCTATCGAATACTAGACTTAAATTATGTTTGACACGATCTTCATCGATTCCAGAGACACTACAGGCTGTGTCATCTGCGAAGAGAACGGTCAGCCCTAGGTCCTCAACTGAATTACTAATATCATTAACATAAATTAAAAACAACAGAGGGCCGAGAATTGAACCTTGGGGCACTCCAACTTTATTTGACTGGTTCGAAGACGTTGATATAACATCGCCCCCATCAATACACTGGACTCTATCGCTTAAATAAGACAATATTATCGATTTAGCCGGACCACGTATACCACAATTAGACAATTTTTCATTTAAAATCATGTGACAAATAGTGTCAAACGCTTTCCGTATATCCACGAATATAGAAGCTGGAATTTCACCCTTATCCAAGGCATCATGAATAAACTGGGTTACTGCCAAAATAGCATGCTCAGTAGAATGTCCTTTTCGAAACCCGAATTGGGACTTACTGAAAAAACTATTCTTATCAAGAAAATTTACAATCCTCACGTACAAACAACGTTCAATAATTTTTCCGAAAGCAGATAGAATAGATATGGGCCTATAGTTGGACGGATCATTTATATCTCCCCCTTTGTGTAGTGCAATGACACGGGCGGACTTCATACATGAAGGGAATATACCATTCTTGAAACAAAGATTAATTATGTGCACAAGAAAATTTACTATACTAGGCATAATCGATTTAAGCAAGTTCGTAGAAGATCCGTCGATTCCTTCTGAGTGTCCATTTTTGAGTTGATGAAGTACAAGCATCAATTCAGCAGACGAGACTGGAGTGAGGAATATGGATCGGTCAGTAGAAGAGGGTAGAAAACTTTTGAAATCAGCAGAATTTGGCGTTGATTTTTTGGGATGCCTCTTCCGACGTCCTTTTCACCTATTTTAGCGAAGTGCGTGTTGAGCATGTTGGCGAGGTTAAGTTTTCCTTTAACAGCTGTATCACCACCTGGGGGCATCATTTCGTCCGGAAAAGAATTTAACTTTTTTTTGCCGATACAATCGTTTATTAATGTCCATACCTTCTTAGGAGATCCATGCGCGCTATTGAATGCCTTCAAATAGTAGAGCTGTTTAGCAGACCTGAGAGCCTTGGTTAAGCAATTTCTGTAAGCTTTAAAAAAGGCTTGATTTGTTTCATCGGGATTCGATAGATATATTTTATACAGCCTGTTCTTTGATTGGATCGACCTTAGTAGTCCTCGTGTAACCCAAGGCTTTTTAGATCTGTTGTAACGTCTTAGACGGGTCGAAGACATCGGACAAGCCACATTAAGTGCTGTGGTAAATTCGTTGACAAAATACTGTGAAGCTTGATTTACATCCTCGCAGTCTAAGCACGGAGAGGGGTCAATTTTAAGCAGCAGTTCATTCAACCGCTGAACAGATGTAGCATCAAGCCTTCTAGTTGTTTTGATTGGAGTCGCCGTTTGTCGCCCAGTTTTTATCTCCATCAAAAGCATAAAGTGGTCTGACGTGTCATCGATAATAACATGACACGAATCAAATTCCATATTCAGAAAAATATTGTCAATTACCGTTGCTGTCGAGCTTACAACTCGAGTTGGAATACGACAAGCTGGGAGAAGCCCCAGCGAAAGACAAAGTGTCAGAAAATCAACAGCCGAAGGCGAATATTGTGTAGATGAAAGATCATGACCAGCATTACTTATATCAATATTAAAATCCCCAATGTACATAATCTTCCGACTTCGCTCGATTGCGATCGAAGAAAACGCTTCCAGCTTACTTATGAAATGTTGCACCGAAGAGCTAGGTGGTCTGTAAAACAAACAACACAACACTTTTTCATTACCAAAATCAAGCTCAACAACCAAAAATTCAAACAACATTTCTTCATACATAGAATCAAAATCAGAAACAATCCTGTAAGTAATATCATTATGAATAAAAAAACCAAGGCCTCCTCTCGATCTGTCATTCCTAGTCTTAGAAATAAAATTGTAACCGTTAATATTCGCTAGGTGACTAGTTGACTCATTTAAGAAAGTCTCACATACAGCTAATACATCAACTCGGTAGCATGGAAGGAACGAAGATAAATGGTCCAAACTACTCATCAACCTGCAACAGTTTAAACTCGCCAGCCTCACACTACCAGGAGAAACATGTCCGTTAATCTCATTAGGGAGTAAATATTTGTTAATAGGGAGGGATCTAATAGAAATATCATATTCATCATCCGAAAAACCACAATCTGCAGAAATTTTTATTCAATCTAATGGGTCTCTCTCAAAATCTCTCAAGCTACTCGATGTCCCATCACCAGTAGAATTAATCATAATCATTTTGACTTACCAAACCGTCTGGTGGGAGTCTGTAGTGATGCGGCAATAAATCATCAACCAAACCTTGATGTGGAAGAGTACGGCACGTCTTGTGAAATATCTGATCTTCAACTGAAAAAAACACACGAAGCAAAAACAGAACCTGATTTCTAGTCCTATGGAAAATAGAAAAAAAGAATAGCGACGATGAAGCATAATCTGGCATGGCAGACTTAACAAGTCGAAGTCGCATTGAGCACTGAACACAATAAGAAAGAAAAAAACAACGAAAAGAAAAAAACCAACACTGACTAGTGGTCATTTTCCCAATCATGACACACACCAACAAAATGAACTTGTTTCATCTCTCGATCGCGGACGTATTTCATTAAACAAATAAAACAAATAATGGTCCGCGTATACACTACAAACAAACTAATTAATCTTTTCCCAGTCAGAAGAATCACTTTTTTTCACTTCTAGCCATAAGTTAATACCCTTATGACGCACTCTGGATGAAACGATATGTTTCGACTCTTTCATTTCTTGTGCTTTCGAGAGTAGGGAGTTTCGAATCATGTTGAGAGCAGGGGGCAGGTCTGTAGAGATTATAATCCCACTACCTTTTAGCTTTTTAACATTGTTCATGATCGACTGGACATCACTCTCTGAGCTTAGTGAAATAAATACGGGGGACTCCTTGCGTCGGCTATTTTGCTTGCTGCGCCTATTTGTGATGTTTGCAGCCCGTGAAGAAATCCGATAGCACTTAGTCATAGATATGTCACTAGTTACACCCAGCTTTTCGCTAACTAATTTAATGACGCTATCTTCAACTTTCTTGTTAGGCTCTTCTGCCGGTAAACCATGCACAATAAGGTTCAGACGGTGATCTTTCACGTCGATAAGTAGTAGCTGTTTTTCCAGGGCCTGGTACTTGTCGACATACTCGTCGATAGTTTTCTCAAAGTTATTAAGCCTCACATCTCGGTCGACAGCCTCCGTTCTCAGCGACGCGATCTCAGAAGTAATTCCGTCAAGCTTATTATTTAATTCTGTCTGCGTAGCAATAATAGAATCTAGTTTTCCGCTCAAAACTTTTCTGAACTCGTCGAACGATTTTTGCGTAACATTAGCCATATAAATCTCGATTATAAATCCGCTTCGGGAGGATTGGGGATTAGCAATTCATTCGAAATAGCATCAAAAGGGACTTACTGGCAAGGGGGTGTGTGTGAATACCCCCCGCTAACCAAATATAGCACGATTAAATCAGCTCTTGACTCCTACAGGCAATGCATCAAACAGGTTTGGTCAATTAACTATGACAATGAATATTACCCAGGTTATCCAAAGCCACTCTAGTCCTTTATTTCACTAATCCCAATTATCTAAAGTAAATTGTTCACAGCGCTATACAGTATTGTACACAATTTCATTTGTTGCGCAATGAAATAAATATCCAAATAATAATCCTCTGTGAAAACTGGCTAAACGCTATAAAACTGGTTTAGATCTTAATAGGTCAAAGACTGACGAAAGACTGAATACTTTTCAAAAGGCTTTTTATATCTTTTCAGAACAAGTTCTTTACGTAATGTTCTTCCTAAGCTAATTTTACAAGTTGAAGTACTCATCTTTTTCAGCACAACTTTACTTTACGACTTTTTACATACCCCAACACCAAGCAATACTTTTCAAAAGGCTTTTTTTTATATTTTTTCAGAACAAGTTCTTTTCTTAATGTCCTTCCTAAACCTATTTTTACAAGTTGAACTACTCATCTTTTTCACCCACAAGTTTACTCTACAGCTTTCTGCATACCCCAACACCAAGCAATACTTTTCAAAAGGCTTTATTATATCTTTTCAGAACAAGTTCTTTTCTTAATATCCTTCCTAAACCTATTTTACAAATTGAACTACTCATCTGTTTCACCCACAACTTTACTTTACAGCTTTTTGAATGCCCCAACACCAAGCAATACTTTTCAAAAGGCATTTCAGAACAAGTTCTTTTCTTAATGTCCCTCCTAAACCCATTTTACAAGTTGAAGTACCCATCCTTTTCACCTACAACTTTACTTTACAGCTTTTTGAATGCCCCAACATCAAGCAATACTTTTCAAAAGGCATTTCAGAACAAGTTCTTTTCTTAATGTCCTTCCTAAACCATTTTACAAGTTGAAGTACCCATCCTTTTCACCACAACTTTACTTTACAGCTTTTTGAATGCCCCAACACAAAGCAATACTTTTCAAAAGGCATTTCAGAACAAGTTCTTTTCTTAATGTCCCTCCTAAACCCATTTTACAAGTTGAAGTACCCATCCTTTTCACCCACAACTTTACTTTACAGCTTTTTGAATGCCCCAACACACAAGCAATACTTTTCAAAGGCATTTCAGAACAACTTTTTTTCTTAATGTCCCTCCTAAACCCATTTTACAAGTTGAAGTACCCATCCTTTTCACCTACAACTTTACCTTACGGCTTTTTGCATAACCCAACATCAAGCAATACTTTTATTATATCTTTTCAGAACAAGTTCTTTTCTTAATGTCCATCTAAACCCATTTTACAACTTGAGGTACCCATCCTTTTCACAAACAACTTTACTTTACGACTTTTTGCACACCCCAACACCAAGCAATACTTTTCAAAAGGCATTTCAGAACAAGTTCTTTACGTAATGTCCCTCCTAAACCAATTTTACAAGTTGAAGTACTCATCTTTTTCAGCACAACTTTACCTTACGGCTTTTTGCACACCCCAACATCAAGCAATACTTTTATTATATCTTTTCAGAACAAGTTCTTTACGTAATATCCTTCCTAAACCAATTTTTACAACTTGAAGTACTCATCCTTTTCAACCAAAACTTTACTTTACGACTTTTTGCACACCCCAACACCAAGCAATACTTTTATTATATATTTTCAGAACAAGTTCTTTACGTAATGTCCCTCCTAAACGAATTTTACAAGTTGAAGTACTCATCTTTTTCAGCACACCTTACTTTACGACTTTTTGCACACCCCAACATCAAGCAATACTTTTCAAAAGGCTTTATTATATCTTTTCAGAACAAGTTCTTTACGTAATGTCCTTCCTAAACCAATTTTACAAGTTGAAGTACTCATCTTTTTCACACACAACTTTACTTTACGACTTTTTGCACACCCAACACCAAGCAATACTTTTCAAAAGGCTTTATTATATCTTTTCAGAACAAGTTCTTTACGTAATGTCCCTCATAAACCAATTTTACAAGTTGAAGTACTCATCCTTTTCATACACAACTTTACTTACGACTTTTTACATACTCCCAACATCAAGCAATACTTCTCAAAAGGCTTTATTATATCTTTTCAGGACAAGTTCTTTACGTAATGTCCTTCCTAAAAGGCTTTATTATATCTTTTCAGAACAAATTCTTTACGCAATGTCCTTCCTAAGCCAATTTTACAACTTGAAGTACTCTTCTTTTTCACCCACAACTTTACTTTACAGCTTTTGCACACCCCAACATCAAGCAATACTTTTCAAAAGGCTTTATTATATCTTTTCAGAACAAGTTCCTTACGTAATGTCCTTCCTAAACCAATTTTAGAAGTTGAAGTACTCATATTTTTCACCACACAACTTTACTTTACGGCTTTTGCACACCCCAACACCAAGCAATACTTTTCAAAAGGCTTTATTATATCTTTTCAGAACAAGTTCTTTGCGTAATGTCCCTCATAAACCAATTTTACAAGTTGAAGTACTCATCCTTTTCATACACAACTTTACTTACGACTTTTTACATACCCCAACATCAAGCAATACTTTTCAAAGGCTTTATTATATCTTTTCAGAACAAGTTCTTTACGTAATGTCCTTCCTAAAAGGCTTTATTATATCTTTTCAGAACAAGTTCTTTACGTAATGTCCTTCCTAAACCAATTTTACAACTTGAAGTACTCATCTTTTTCACCCACAACTTTACTTTACGACTTTTTGCACACCCCAACATCAAGGAATACTTTTCAAAAGGCTTTACTATATTTTTTCAGAACAAGTTCTTTACATAATGTCCTTTCCTAAACCAATTTTACAACTTGAAGTACTCATCTTTTTCACCCACAAATTTACTTCACGGCTTTTTACACACCCCAACACCAAGCAATACTTTCAAAAGGCTTTATTATATCTTTTCAGAACAAGTTCTTTGCGTAATGTCCCTCCTAAACCAATTTACAACTGAAGTACCCATCCTTTTCACCCACAACTTTACTTTCCGGCTTTCTGAATACCCCAACACCAAGGAATACTTTTCAAAAGGCATTTCAGAACAAGTTCTTTTCTTGATGTCCCTCCTAAACCTATTTTACAAGTTGAACTACTCATCCTTTTCACCCACAACTTTACTTTACATCTTTTTACATGCCCCAACACCAAGCAATACTTTTCAAAAGGCATTTCAGAATAAGTTCTTTTTTAAATGTCCCTTCTAAACCCATTTTACAATTTGAAGTACCCATCCTTTTCACCCACAACTTTACTTTACAGCTTTTTGAATGCCCCAACACCAAGCAATACTTTTCAAAAGGCATTTCAGAACAAGTTCTCTTCTTAATGTCCCTCCTAAACCCATTTTGCAAGTTGAAGTACCCATCCTTTTCACCACAACTTTACTTTATAGCTTTTTGAATGCCCCAATACCAAGAAATGCTTTTCAAAAGACCTTTCAGAACAAGTTCTTTTCTTAATGTCCATCCTAAACCCATTTTACAAGTTGAAGTACCCATCCTTTTCACCCACAATTTTACTTTACAGCTTTTTGCATGCCCCAACACCAAGCAATACTTTTCAAAAGGCATTTCAGAACAAATTCTTTTCTTAATGTCCCTCCTAAACCCATTTTACAAGTTGAAGTACCCATCCTTTTCACACACAACTTTACCTTACGGCTTTTTGCATACCCCAACATCAAGCAATACTTTTCAAAAGGCCTTATTATATCTTTTTAGAACAAGTTCTTTTCTTAATGTCCTTCCTAAACCAATTTTACAACTTGAAGTACTCATCCTTTTCACACACAACTTTACTTTACAGCTTTTTACATGCCCCAACACTAAGCAATACTTTTCAAAAGGCATTTCAGAACAAGTTCTTTTCTAAGTGTCTTTTCTAAACCCATTTTACAAGTTGAAGTACCCATTCTTTTCACCAACAACTTTACTTTACAGCTTTTTGAATGCCGCAAAACCAAGCAATACTTTTCAAAAGGCATTTCAGAACAAGTTCTTTTCTTAATGTCCCTCCTAAACCCATTTTACAAGTTGAAGTACCCATCCTTTTCACCACAACTTTACTTTACAACTTTTTTGCACACCACAACATCAAGCAAGGTTCCACTTCAGTTCAGATTTTTCTCAAAGAGATGAAAAAATTTTAAATACTATTCCAAACTTTAGTTGAAGATAGAAAAGTTCAAGTTCTCTTCTAAATTTTATTAAAGACTTTACAGTTCAATTCTAATTTCTCCAGAGAAAAGAAAAATCCACTTCAGTTCTTAATTTCACAGACACAAAGAAATTTAAAGTTCTATTCTAAACTTTTCCGCAGAAGATAGAAAAAGCTATACCATAGTTGTGAATATTTTCCCGGTGATAAAAAAGTTCTACTTCAATTTTAAATTTTCTCAATTAAGTGAAGAAAAAGTTAAAAGTTCTAGTCTGAATTTTCTCAATGAAAAAAGAAATTAGTTATTGATCAATTCTATTTTTTCAAGAAAAAATAAAAAGGTTCCACTTCAGTTCAAATTTTTCTCAAAGAGATGGAAAAATTTAAATTACTGTTCTAAATTTTTCATGGAAGATAGAAAAGTTCAAGTTCTCTTCTGAATTTTACCAAAGAACACACTTCAATTCTAATTTCTCCAGAGAACATAAAAATCTTCCACTTCAGTTCTTTATTCCACAAAGACACAAAGAAATTAAAAGTTCTATTCTAAATTTTTCCATAGAAGATAGAAAAAGCTATACCATAGTTGTGAATATTTTCCCGGAAGATAAAAAGTTCTACTTTAATTTTAAATTTTCTCAACGAAGTGAAGAAAAGTTCAACTTCTCTTCTGAATTTTCTCAATGAAAAAGAAATTAGTTATTGATCAATTCTATTTTTTCAAGAAAAAATAAAAATTTTCCACTTCAGTTCAGATTTTTCTCAAAGAGATGGAAAAATTTAAATTACTGTTCTAAATTTTTCATAGAAGATAGAAAAAGTTATACTTTGATCATGAAAAGTTAACTCAATTCTGAATTTTATTAAAGAACTTACAGTTCAATTCTAATTTCTCCAGAGAAAAATAAAAATCTTCCACTTCAGTTCTTAATTTTTACAAAGACACAAAGAATTTAAGTTCCATTCTAGATTTTTCCATAGAAGGTAGAAAAAGCTATACCATAGTTGTGAATATTATCCCAGAAGATAAAAAGTTCTACTTTAATTTTAAATTTTCACAACGAAGTGACGAAATGTTCAAGTTCTATCTGAATTTTCTCAACGAAAAAAGAAATTAGTTATTGATCAATTCTATTTTTCCAAATAATATAAAAATTTTCCATTTCAATCAATCAATCAATCAATTCACTTCAGTTCAGATTTTTCTCAAAGAGATGAAAAAACTTTAAATACTGTTCTAAGTTTTTTATAGAAGATAGAAAAGTTCAAGTTCTCTTCTGAATTTTACCAAAGAACACAATTCAATTCTAGTTTCTCCAGAGAAAATAAAAATCTTCCACTTCAGTTCTTTATTTCACAAAGACACAAAGAAATTTAAAGTTATATTCTAAATTTTCTGTAGAAGCTATACCATAGTTGTGAATATTTTCCCGGAAGATAAAAAGTTCTACTTCAATTTTAAATTTTCTCAACGAAGTGAAGAAAAGTTCAACTTCTCTTCTGAATTTTCTCAATGAAAAAGAAATTAGTTATTGATCAATTCTATTTTTTCAAGAAAAAATAAAAAGGTTCCACTTCAGTTCAAATTTTTCTCAAAGAGATGGAAAAATTTAAATTACTGTTCTAAATTTTTCATAGAAGATAGAAAAAGTTATACTTTGATCATGAAAAGTTAACTCAATTCTGTATTTTATTAAAGAACTTACAATTCAGTTCTAATTTCTCCAGAGAAAAATAAAAATCTTCCACTTCAGTTCTTAATTTTTACAAAGACACAAAGAATTTAAAATTCCATTCTAAATTTTCCATAGAAGGTAAAAAAAGCTATACCATAGTTGTGAATATTTTCCCAGAAAACAAATATTATATTCTAAATTTTCCGTAGAAGATAGAAAAAGCTATACTTTGATCCTGAAAGTTAGATCAAAATAACAAACTCTTTCTTGAATTCACCCCAGGGGCTTAGTGAGAGAGACAAGCGAAAAGCTAAGTTCATTTTTTTACTAAAGCATGTGCCACCATCTATTTCAATTAAGGTATAGATGGCAGCACAACTGATTTTTCCTTCACCCGGGACACCTGCAGTCAACCTACAATATCACCTTTTTTCAAATAACTGCATTCACGTTAGGTTCATTTAGGTTCACTTAGCGTAGCGCGCCACGCTAAGTGCTTTTTTCTATCTTCTACGGAAAAATTTAGAATAGAACTTTAAATTTCTTTGTGTCTTTGTGAAATAAAGAACTGAAGTGGAACATTTTTATTTTCGCTGGAGAAATTAGAATTGAAGTGTGTTCTTTGATAAAATTCAGAAGAGAACTTGAACTTTTCTATCTTCTATGAAAAATTTGGAAACAGTATTTTAAATTTTTACATCTCTGAGAAAAATCTGAACTGAAGTGGAACCTTTTTATATTATTTGTAAAAATAGAATTGATCAATAAATAGTTTCTTTTTTCATTGAGAAAATTTAAAAATTGAAGTAGAACTTTTAATCTTCTGGGAAATATTCACAACTATGGTATACGGACAAATGGTCTACGGACAAATTTAGAATAGAACTTTAAATTTCTTTGTGTCAGTGAAATTAAGAACTGAAGTGGAAGATTTTTATTTCTCCGGAGAAATTAGAATTGAACTGTAAGTTCTTAATAAAATTCAGAAGAGAACTTGAACTTTTCTATCTTCTATGAAAAATTTGGAACAGTATTTAAAATTTTTTCATCTCTTTGAGAAAAATCTGAACTGAAGTGGAACCCTGCTTGATGTTTTTGTGAGCAAAAAAGTTGTAAAGTAAAGTTGTCGTGAAAAGGATGGGTACTTCAACTGTAAAATGGGTTTAGGAGGGACATTAAGAAAAGAACTTGTTCTGAAATGCCTTTTGAAAAGTATTGCTTGGTGTTGGGGCATTCAAAAAGCTGTAAAGTAAAGTTGTATGTGAAAAGGATGAGTAATTCAAGTTGTAAAATTGGTTTAGGAAGGACATTAAGAAAAGAACTTGTTCTGAAAAGATATAATAAAGCCTTTTGAAAAGTATTCCTTGGTGTTGGGGCATCAAAAAGCTGTAAAGTAAAGTTGTGGGTGAAAAGGATGGGTACTTCAACTTGTAAAATTGGTTTAGGATGGACATTAAGAAAAGAACTTGTTCTGATATGTCTTTTGAAAAGTATTGCTTGGTGTTGGGGCATTTAAAAAGCTGTAAAGTAAAGTTGTGGTTGAAAAGGATGGGTACTTCAACTTGTAAAATGGGTTTAGGAGGGACATTAAGAAAAGAACTTGTTCTGAAA
>JAPEVW010000945.1:0-30000 GCA_027921565.1 Artemia sinica | reverse complement strand
GTCTGAAGTGTCACAGTCTTTGTGGTTTGTATGTCTGAAGTGTTTGTCTTTGTTGGCTCCAGACATGTCAAAAAAGTCTGTCTTTGTTGGTTTTTATGTCTAAAGTGCTTGTCTTTCTCTGCACTTTGTATGTCTGAAGTGTTTGTCTTTGTCAGGTTTGTATATCTGAAGTGTCTGTCTTGTTAGTTTGTATGTCTAAAGACAGCAGACATACAACCAAAAAAGACGGACATTTCGTACATACAAACCAACAAAGACAAACACTTCAGACATACAAACAGAGAAATACAGACACTTTAGACATACAAACCAACAAAGACAGACACTTTAGACATACAAACCAACAAAGACAGACACTTCAGACATACAAACCAACAAAGACAAACACTTCAGACATACAAACCTAGAAATACAGGCACTTTAAACATACAATCCAACAAAGACAGACACCTCAGACATACAAACCAACAAAGACAAACACTTCAGACATACAAACAGAGAAAGACAGACACTTTAGACATACAAACCAACAAAGACAGACACTTTAGACATACAAACCAACAAAGACAAACACTTCAGACATACAAACAGAGAAAGACAAACACTTTAGAAATACAAACCCTCAAAAGAAATACACTTCAGACATACAAACAACAAAGACAAACACTTCAGATAACAAACAGAGAAAAACAGGCTCTTTAAACATACAAACAAACAAAGACAAACACTTCAGACATACAAACAGAGAAAGACAGACAGTTGGTTTGTATGTCTGAAGTGTCTGTTTTTGTTGGTTTGTAGGTCTAAAGTGTCCGTCTTTCTCTGTTTGTATGTCTGAAGTGTCTGTCTTTGTTTGTTTCTATGTCTCTAAATTGCCTGTCTTTCTCTGTTTGTATGTCTGAAGTGTCTGTCTTTGCTGGTTTGTATGTCTAAAGTGCTTGTCTTTCTCTGTTTGTATGTCTGAAGTGTCTGTCTTTGTTGGTTTGTATGTCTAAAGTGCCTCTCTTTCTCTGTTTGTATGTCTGAAGTGTTTGTCTGTATGTCTGAAGTGTTCTTTGTTTGTTATGTCTAGAGTGCTTGTCTTTCTCTGTTTGTATGTCTGAAGTGTCTGTCTTTGTTGGTTTGTATGTCTAAAGTGATTGTCTTTCTCTGTTTGTATGTCTAAATTGTCTGTATTTGTTGGTTTGTATGTCTATAGTACTTTTCTTTCTCTGTTTGTATGTCTAAAGTGTCTGTCTGGTTTGTAAAGTGCCTGTCTTTGTTGGTTTGAATGTCTAAAGTGCCTGTCTTTGTAGGTTTGTATGTCTGAAGTGTCTGTCTTTGTTAGGTTTGTATGTCTGAAGTGTCTGTCTTTCTCTGTTTGTATGTCCTGTCTGTTTGAAGTGAAGTGTTTGTCTTTGTTGGTTTGTATGTCTAAAGTGCCTGTATTTCTATGTTTGTATGTCTGAAGTGTCTGTTTTTGTTGGTTTGTATGTCTAAAGTGATTGTCTTTCTCTGTTTGTATGTCTGAAGTGTCTGTATTTGTTGTTTGTATGTCTATAGTACTTTTCTTTCTCTATTTGTATGTCTTAAGTGCCTGTCTTACTCTGTTTGTATGTCTAAAGTGTTTGTCTTTCTCTGTTTGTATGTCTGAAGCGTTTGTTTTTGTTGGTTTGCTTGTCTGAAGTGTCTGTCTTTGTTGGGTTGTACGTCTAAAGTGCCTGTCTTTCTCTGTTTGTATGTCTAAAGTGTTTGTCTTTCTCTGTTTGTATCTGAAGTGTTTGTTTTTGTTGGTTTGCGTCTGAAATGCTTGTCTTTCTCTATTTGTATGTCTGAAGTGTCTGTCTTTGTTGGTTTGTATGTCTATAGTACATGTCTTTCTCTATTTGTATGTCTAAAGTGTCTGTCTTTGCTGGTTTGTATGTCTGTAGTGTCTGTTTTGTTGGTTTGTATGTCTAAAGTGCCTGTTTTTGTTGGTTTGTATGTCTGAAGTGTCTGTCTTTGTTGGTTTGTATGTCTGAAGTGTTTGTCTTTGTTGGTTTTTATGTCTGAAGTGTTTTGTCTTTGTTGGTTTGTATGTCTGAAGTGTCTGTCTTTGTTGGTTTTTATGTCTAAAGTGCTTGTCTTTCTCTGTTTGTATGTCTGAAGTGTATGTCTTTTTTGGTTTGTATGTCTGAAGTGTTTGTCTTTGTTGGTTTGCTTGTCTGAAGTGTCTGTCTTTGTTTGTTTGTATGTCTGAAGTGTCTGTCTTTGTTGGTTTGTATGTGTGAAGTGCTTGTCTTTGTTGGTTTTTATGTCTGAAGTGTCTGTCTTTGTTGGTTTGTATGTCTAAAGTGCCTGTCTTTCTCTGTTTGTATGTCTAAAGTGTTTTTTGTTTTTCTCTGTTTGTATCTGAAGTGTTTGTTTTTGTTGGTTTGTATGTCTAGAATGCTTGTCTTTCTCTATTTGTATGTCATAAGTGTCTGTCTTTGTTGGTTTGTATGTCTATAGTACATGTCTTTCTCTGTTTGTATGTCTAAAGTGTCTGTCTTTGCTGGATGGTATGTCTGTAAGTAGAAAGGCCTCAGGAGATCCGAGCGGGAGTCCATATATGGGCATAGAGTCCCTAGGGAGATGGTTTTCTCACTGAGAATAAAAAAAACAGAATTTTTCTCACTTGAAAAAAAAACAGGAATTTTCTCACTTTTATGGATGTTTCTTGGACGGTTATGAGTGTTGTTCAATTTATTTGATGTTTTTCATTGATGTAAACATCAATTTATGTCTTTTTATGGTTTTTTGTCAGTGAGAATGGAAAAACAGTATTTTTTTCTCACTTTGATGGATGTTTTCTGGATTATTGGAATGTTATGATCCAGAAATAGGAAAACAGGATCACGTGTTTCTAACAGATGATGTCATGATTGATTGATTGTCACAAAAGGGGAATTAATTTGTTGTTTCTAAGGGGAATTATTGATTCACGAAAGGGGAATTAATTTATTGTTTCCAAGGAGAATTGTCTCCTGGACGAAGTTTATTAATATCTTTGGAGCTCGACCAGAATTGTTTCCGGGGCAAAGTTTATAAATAACTCACAGGTGATGGCAAGGTTAATTGTAACTCCGGCGAATGTTTTGATCTTAGAGTTTAACGCGGGAAAAGGTTTCATAGTAATTTCAAATGTGACAGCGCAGGGATGCCAAAAACAAAGGGAACACGATGAAATTACGTTTAGAGATTATTTGAGCGAAACCGTTTTAGACATTTTAGGGAATTATTTCGGCGAAACAGTTAGAGACATTTTAAAACATGATTTTAGAAGATGTTTTAGAAGAGGTTTTGAGTGTGGTCGTTATAATACACAAGTTCTATTTAAACAGTGCCGTGAGGTCCCCTACCCCAACCCCAAAGGGCCCCAATCCCCATACCCCGACCCAAAGGACTCCGATCCCCCTACCCCAACCCCGAAGGAAGCCCCCGGCCCCCAAAGGTTACCCCAGGCTCCCAAAGGGTCCCCCGGGCCCCCCAAAGGGCCCCCGGCGCCCCAAAGGCCCCTGAGCCCTCATTTTTTAATACTTTTTTTAAGGCTTTACTATATCTTTTCAGAACAATTTCCTTTCTTAATGTCCCTCCTAAACATATTTTACAAGTTGAAGTACTTATCTTTTTCACCCACAACTATACAGCTTTTTGGTTACCTCAACACCAAGAAATACTTTTCAAAGACCGTTTCAGAGCAAGTTACTTTCTTAATGTCCCTCCTAAACCCATTTTCCAACTTGAAGTACTTATCTTTTTCATCCACAACTATACTTTACAGCTTTTTGGTTACCTCAAAACCAGTAAATACTTTTCAAAGACCATTTCAGAGCAAGTTACTTTCTTAATGTCCCTCCAAAACCCATTTCCCAACATGAAGTACTTATCTTTTTCATTCACAACTATACTTTACAGCTTTTTGGATACCTCAACACTAAGAAATACTTTTCAAAGATCATTTCAGAGCAAGTTACTTTCTTAATGTCCCTTCTAAACCTATTTTACAAGTTGAAGTACTTATCTTTTTCACCCACAACTATACTTTACAGCTTTTTGGATACCTCAACACCAAGAAATACTTTTCCCAGTTCAGAGCAAGTTACTTTCTTAATGTCCCTCCTAAACCCATTTTCCAACTTGAAGTACTTATCTTTTTCACCCACAACTATACTTTACAGCTTTTTGGTTACCTCAACACCAAGAAATACTTTTCAAAGAAAATTTCAGAGCAAGTTACTTTCTTAATGTCCCTCCTAAACCCATTTTCCAACTTGAAGTACATATCTTTTTCACCCACAACTATACTTTACAGCTTTTTGGATACCTCAACACCAAGAAATACTTTTCAAAGACCATTTCAGAGCAAGTTACTTTCTTAATGTCCCTCCTAAACCCATTTTCCAACATGAAGTACTTATCTTTTTCATTCACAACTATACTTTACAGCTTTTTGGATACCTCAACACCAAGAAATACTTTTCAAACACCATTTCAGAGCAAGTTACTTTCTTAATGTCCCTTCTAAACCTATTTTACAAGTGAAGTACTTATCTTTTTCACCCACAACTATACTTTACAGCTTTTTAGATACCTCAACACCAAGAAATACTTTTCAAAGACCATTTCAGAGTAAGTTACTTTCTTAATGTCCCTCCTAAACCCATTTTCCAACTTGAAGTACTTATCTTTTTCACCCACAACTGTACTTTACAGCTTTTGTGTTACCTCAACACCAAGAAATACTTTTCAAAGACCATTTCAGAGCAAGTTACTTTCTTAATGTCCCTCCTAAACCCATTTTCCAACTTGAAGTACTTATCTTTTTCACCCACAACTGTACTTTACAGCTTTTTGGTTACCTCAACACCAAGAAATACTTTTCAAACACCATTTCAGCTTTTGGATACCTCAACACCAAGAAATACTTTTCAAAGACCATTTCAGAGCAAGCTACTTTCTTAATGTCCCTCCTAAACCATTTTCCAACTTGAAGTACTTATCTTTTTTACCCACAACTATACTTTACAGCTTTTTGGATACCTCAACACCAAGAAATACTTTTCAAAGACCATTTCAGAGCAAGCTCCTTTCTTAATGTCCCTCCTAAACCCATTTTCCAACTTGAAGTACTTATCTTTTTCACCCACAACTATACTTTACAGCTTTTTGTATACCTCAACACCAAGAAATACATTTCAAAAGACATTTCAGAGCAAGTTACTTTCTTAATGTCCCTCCTAAACCCATTTTCCAACTTGAAGTACTTATCTTTTTCACCCACAACTATACTTTACAGCTTTTTGGATACCTCAACACCAAGAAATACTTTTCAATTACCATTTCAGAGCAAGTTACTTTCTTAATGTGTCCCTCCTAAACCCATTTTAATACTTGAAGTACTTATCTTTTTCACCCACAACTATACTTTACAGCTTTTTGTATACCTCAAAACACCAAGAAATACATTTCAAAGACATTTCAGAGCAAGTTACTTTCTTAATGTCCCTCCTAAACCCATATTCCAACTTGAAGTACTTATCTTTTTCACCCACAACTATACTTTACAGCTTTTTGGCTACCTCAACACCAAGAAATACTTTTCAAAAACCATTTCAGAGCAAGTTACTTACTTAATGACCCTCCTAAACCCATTTTCCAACTTGAAGTACTTATCTTTTTCATTCACAACTATACTTTACAGCTTTTTGGATACCTCAACACCAAGAAATACTTTTCAAAGACCATTTCAGAGCAAGTTACTTTCTTATGGTCCCTTCTAAGCCTATTTTACAAGTTGAAGTACTTATCTTTTTCACTCACAACTATACTTACAGCTTTTTGGATACCTCAACACCAAGAAATACTTTTCAAAGACCATTTCAGAGCAAGTTACTTTCTTAATGTCCCTCCTAAACCCATTTTACAACTTGAAGTACTTATCTTTTTCACCCACAACTGTACTTTACAGCTTTTTGGTTACCTCAACACCAAGAAATACTTTTCAAAGACCATTTCAGAGCAAGTTACTTTCTTAATGTCCCTCCTAAACCCATTTTCCAACTTGAAGTACTTATCTTTTTCACCCACAACTATACTTTACAGCTTTTTGGATACCTCAACACCAAGAAATGCTTTTCAAAGACCATTTCAGCTTTTTGGATACCTCAACACCAAGAAATACTTTCAAAGACCATTTCAGAGCAAGTTACTTTCTTAATGTCCCTCCTAAACCCATTTTCCAACTTGAAGTACTTATCTTTTTCACCCACAACTATATTTTACACCTTTTTGGATACCTCAACACCAAGAAATACTTTTCAAAGACCATTTCAGAGCAAGTTCCTTTCTTAATGTCCCTCCTAAACCCATTTTACAACTTGAAGTACTTATCTTTTTCACCCACAACAATACTTTACAGCTTTTTGTATACCTCAACACCAAGAAATACTTTTCAAAAGACATTTCAGAGCAAGTTACTTTCTTAATGTCCCTCCTAAACCCATTTTCCAACTTGAAGTACTTATCTTTTTCACCCAAAACTATACTTTATAGCTTTTTGGATACCTCAACACCAAGAAATACTTTTCAATTACCATTTTAGAGCAAGTTACTTTCTTAATGTCCCTCCTAAACCCATTTTTTTACAACTTGAAGTACTTATCTTTTTCACCCACAACTATACTTTACAGTTTTTGAATACCTCAACACCAAGAAATACTTTTCAAAGACCATTTCAGAGCAAGTTACTTTCTTAATGTCCCTCCTAAACCCATTTTCCAACTTGAAGTGCTTATCTTTTTCACCCACAACTATACTTTACAGCATTTTGGCTACCTCAACACCAAGAAATACTTTTCAAAAACCATTTCAGAGCAAGTTACTTTCTTAATGACCCTCCTAAACCCATTTTCCAACTTGAAGTACTTATCTTTTTCATCCACAACTATACTTTACAGCTTTTTGGCTACCTCAACACAAGAAATACTTTTCAAAAACCATTTCAGAGCAAGTTACTTCTTAATGACCCTCCTAAACCCATTTTCCAACTTGAAGTACTTATCTTTTTCATTCACAACTATACTTTACAGCTTTTTGGATACCTCAACACCAAGAAATACTTTTCAAAGACCATTTCAGAGCAAGTTACTTTCTTAATGTCCCTTCTAAACCTATTTTACAAGTTGAAGTACTTATTTTTTTCACTCACAACTATACTTTACAGCTTTTTTGGATACCTCAACACCAAGAAATACTTTTCAAAGACCATTTCAGAGCAAGTTACTTTCTTAATGTCCCTCCTAAACCCATTTTACAACTTGAAGTACTTATCTTTTTCACCCACAACTGTACTTTACAGCTTTTTGGTTACCTCAACACCAAGAAATACTTTTCAAAGACCATTTCAGAGCAAGTTACTTTCTTAATGTCCCTCCTAAACCCATTTTACAACTTGAAGTACTTATCTTTTTCACCCACAACTATACTTTACAGCTTTTTGGATACCTCAACACCAAGAAATACTTTTCAAAGACCATTTCAGAGCAAGTTACTTTCTTAATGTCCCTTCTAAACCCATTTTGCAACTTGAAGTACTTATCTTTTTCACCCACAATTATACTTTACAGCTTTTTGGTTACCTCAACACCAAGAAATACTTTTCAAAGACCATTTCAGAGCAAGTTACTTTCTTAATGTTCCTCCTAAATCCATTTTACAAGTTGAAGTACTTATCTTTTTCACCCACAACTATACTTTACAGCTTTTTGGATACCTCAACACCAAGAAATACTTTTCAAAGACCATTTCAGAGCAAGTTACTTTCTTAATGTCCCTCCTAAACCCATTTTCCAACTTGAAGTACTTATCTTTTTCACCCACAACTATACTTTACAGCTTTTTGGTTACCTCAACACCAAGAAATACTTTTCCCGGAAGAAGAAAAGGCCCAAGACATAAAAAATTTAAAGTTCACTTCTAAATTTTTTCCGTAGAAGATAGGAAAAGGTTATACCATGATTGTGATTATTTTCTATGAAGATAAAAAGTTTCACTTTAATCTAAATTTTCTTAAATTCAGTTCCAACCTTTCTCAAAGAGATGAAAAGATTTAAAGTTCTGTTCCAAATACTTCCCCGGAAGAAGAAAAAGTTCAACTTCGATTCTGAATTTTCTCAATGAAAATGAAATAAGTTATTGATCAATTCTATTTTCTCAAAATATTATAAAATTTTCCACTTCAATTCAGATTTTTCTCAAAGAGATGAAAAAATTTAAAATATCGTTCCAAATTTTTCTTAGAAGATAGAAAAGTTCAACTTCTAATCTGAATTTTACCAAAGAACATAATCCAATTCTAATTTCTCCAGAAAAAATAAAAAGCTTCCACTTCAGTTTTAAGTTCACTAAGACATAAAAAATTTAAAGTTCAGTTCTAAATTTTTACATAGAAGATAGGAAAAGTTTTTACTATGATTATGATTATTTTCCATGAAGATAAAAAGTTTCACTTTAATTCTAAATTTTCTTAGATTCAGTTCCGACTTTTCACATAGAGATGAAAAAATTTAAAGTTCTGTTCCAAATTTTTCTTAGAAGATAGAAAAGTTCAAGATCTCTTCTGAATTTTACCAAAGAGCACAATTAAATTCTAATTTCACCAGAGAAAATAAAAAGCTTCCACTTCAGCTTTAAGTTCACCAAGACATAAAAAATTTAAAGTTCAGTTCTAAATTTTTCCGTAGAAGATAGGAAAAGTTATACCATGATTGTGATTATTTTCTATGAAGATAGAAAGTTTCACTTAATTCTAAATTTTTTTTAAATTCAATTCCAGCTTTTCTCAAAGAGATGAAAAATTTAAAGTTCTGTTCCAAATATTTTCCCGGAAGAAGAAAAGTTCAACTTCGATTCTGAATTTTCTTAATGAAAATGAAATAAGTTATTGATCATTTGTATTTTTTCAAAATAATATAAAAATTTTCCACTTCAATTCAGATTTTTCTCAAAGAGATGAAAAAATTTAAAATATCGTTCCAAATTTTTCTTAGAAGATAGAAAAGTTCAATTTCTAATCTGAATTTTACCAAAGAACATAATTCAATTCTAATTTCTCCAGAAAAAAATAAAAAGCTTCCACTTCAGTTTTAAGTTCACCAAGACATAAAAAATTTAAAGTTCAGTTCTAAATTTTTACATAGAAGATAGGAAAAGTTTTACTATGATTATGATTATTTTCCATGAAGATAAAAAGTTTCACTTTAATTCTAAATTTTCTTAAATTCAGTTCCGACTTTTCACATAGAGATGAAAAATTTAAAGTTCTGTTCCAAATTTTTCTTAGAAGATAGAAAAGTTCAAGTTCTCTTCTGAATTTTACCAAAGAACACAATTCAATTCTAATTTCACCAGAGAAAATAAAAAGCTTCCACTTCAGCTATAAGTTCACCAAGACATAAAAAATTTAAAGTTCAGTTCTAAATTTTTCCGTAGAAGATAGGAAAAGTTATACCATGATTGTGATTATTTTCTATGAAGATAAAAAGTTTCACTTTAATTCTAAATTTTCTTAAATTCAATTCCAGCTTTTCTCGAAGAGATGAAAAAATTTTAAAGTTCTGTTCCAAATATTTTCCCGGAAGAAGAAAAGTTCAACTTCGATTCTGAATTTTCTTAATGAAAATGAAATAAGTTATTGATCATTTCTATTTTTCCAAATAATATAAAAAGTTTCCACTTCAGTTCAGATTTTTCTCAAAGAGATGAAAAAATTTAAAATACTGTTCCAAATTTTTCGTAGAAGATAGAAAAGTTCAAGATCTCTTCTGAATTTTACCAAAGAACACAATTCAATTCTAATTTCACCAGAGAAAATAAAAAGCTTCCACTTCAGTTTTAAGTTCACCAAGACATAAAAAATTTAAAGTTCAGTTCTAAATTTTTCCATAGAAGATAGGAAAAGTTATACCATGATTGTGATGATTTTCTATGAAGATAAAAAGTTTCACTTTAATTCTAAAATTTTCTTAAATTCATTTCCGACCTTTCTCAAAGAGATGAAAAAATTTAAAGTTCTGTTCAAAATTTTCCCGGAAGAAGAAAAGTTCAACTTCGATTCTGAATTTTCTTAATGAAAATGAAATAAGTTATTGATCAATTCTATTTCCCCAAAATAATATAAAATTTTCCCCTTCAGTTCAGATTTTTCTCAAAGAGATGAAAAATTTAAAATACTTCCAAATTTTTCATAGAAGATAGAAAAGTTCAAGTTCTCTTCTGAATTTTACCAACAAACACAATTCAATTCTAATTTCTCCAGAGAAAATAAAAAGCTTCCACTTCAGTTTTAAGTTCACCAAGACATAAAAAAATTTAAAGTTCTGTTCTAAATTTTTCCGTAGAAGATAGGAAAAGTTATACTATGATTGTGATTATTTTCCATGAAGATAAAAAGTTTCACTTTAATTCAAATTTTCTTAAATTCAGTTCCGACTTTTTCAAATAGAGATGAAAAAATTTTAAAGTTCTGTTCCAAATTTTTCATAGAAGATTGGAAAAGTTATACTTTGATCGTGAATATTCAAGTTCTCTTCTGAATTTTACCAAAGAACACAATTCAATTCTAATTTCTCCAGAGAAAAATAAAAGCTTCCACTTCAGTTTTAAGTTCAAGACATGACATCAAAAAATTTAAAGTCCAGTTCTAAATTTTTACATAGAAGATAGGAAAAGTTATATTATGATTTTGATTATTTCCTATGAAGATTAAAAGTTTCACTTCAAATTTTTAATTTTTCTCAAAGAAGTGAAGAAAAGTTCAACTTCGATTCTGAATTTTCTCAATGAAAATGAAATAAGTTATTGATCATTTCTATTTTCCCAAAATAATATAAAAATTTTCCACTTCAGTTCAGATTTTTCTCAAACAGATGAAAAAATTTAAAATACTGATCCAAATTTTCCATAAAAGATAGAAAAGCTCAAGTTCTCTTCTGAATTTTACCAAAGAACATAATTCAATTCTAATTTCTCCAGAGAAAATAAAAAGCTTCCACATCAGTTTTAAGTTCAACAAGACATAAAAAATTTAAAGTTCAGTTCTAAATTTTTCCATAGACGATAGGAAAAGTTATACTATGATTGTGATTATTTTCCATGAAGATAAAAAGTTTCATTTTAATTCTAAATTTTCTTAAATTCAATTCCGACCTTTCTCAAAGAGATGAAAAGATTTAAAGTTCTGTTCCAAATATTTTTCCCGGAAAAGAAAAGTTCAACTTCGATTCTGAATTTTCTCAATGAAAATGAAATAAGGTATTGATCAATTCTATTTTCCTAAAATAATATAAAATTTTCCACTTCAATTCAGATTTTTCTCAAAGAGATGACAAAATTTAAAATACTGTTCCAAATTTTTCAAAGAAGATAGTAAAAGTTATACTTTGATTGTGATTATTCTTCATGAGGATATGGAGCTCCACTTTAATTCTAAGTTTTCTCGAAGAAGTGCAAAATGTACAAGTTCTCTTCTGAATTTTCTTAGAGAGGAGAAAAAAAGTTAGCTCAATTCTGAAATTTACCAATGAAAATGAAAAAGCTTCCATTTCAGTTCATAATTTCTCAAAGACATAAAAATTTAAAGTTCAATTCTAAATTTTTCCATAGAAGATAGGAATGGCTATACTATGATTGTGATTATTTACCATGAAGATAAAAAGTTTCACTCTATTTCTAATTTTTCTTAAATTTTTTATGTCTTGGTGAACTTAAAGCTGAAGTGGAAGCTTTTTATTTTCTCTGGTGAAATTAGAATTGAATTGTGTTCTTTGGTAAAATTCAGAAGAGAACTTGAACTTTTCTATCTTCTAAGAAAAATTTGGAACAGAACTTTAAATTTTTTCATCTCTATGTGAAAAGTCGGAACTGAATTTAAGAAAATTTAGAATTAAAGTGAAAATTTTATCTTCATGGAAAATAATCATAATCATAGTATAACTTTTCCTATCTTCTATGTAAAAATTTAGAACTGAACTTTAAATTTTTTATGTCTTGGTGAACTTAAAACTGAAGTGGAAGCTTTTTATTTTCTCTGGAGAAATTAGAATTGGATTATGTTCTTTAGTAAAATTCAGATTAGAACTTGAACTTTTCTATCTTCTAAGAAAAATTTGGAACAATATTTTAAATTTTTTCATCTCTTTGAGAAAAATCTGAATTGAAGTGGAAAATTTTATAATATTTTGAGAAAATAGAATTGATCAATAACTTATTTCATTTTCATTGAGAAAATTAAGAATCGAAGTTGAACTTTTCTTCTTCCGGGGAAATATTTTGGAACAGAACTTTAAATTTTTTCATCTCTTTGAGAAAGGTTGGAACTGAATTTAAGAAAATTTAGAATTAAAGTGAAACTTTTTATCTTCATAGAAAATAATCACAATCATGGTATAACTTTTCCTATCTTCTACGGAAAAATTTAGAAGTGAACTTTAAATTTTTTATGTCTTGGGCCTTTTCTTCTTCTTGGTGTTGAGGTAACCAAAAAGCTGTAAAGTATAGTTGTGGGTGAAAAAGATAAGTACTTCAAGTTGGAAAATGGGTTTAGGAGGGACATTAAGAAAGTAACTTGCTCTGAAATGGTCTTTGAAAAGTATTTCTTGGTGTTGAGGTATCCAAAAAGCTGTAAAGTATAGTTTGTTGGTGAAAAAGATAAGTACTTCAACTTGTAAAATGGGTTTAGGAGGGACATTAAGAAAGTAACTTGCTCTGAAATGGTCTTTGAAAAGTATTTCTTGGTGTTGAGGTAACCAAAAAGCTGTAAAGTATAGTTGTGGGTGAAAAAGATAAGTACTTCAAGTTGGAAAATGGGTTTAGAAGGGACATTAAGAAAGTAACTTGCTCTGAAATGGTCTTTGAAAATTATTTCTTGGTGTTGAGGTAGCCAAAAAAGCTGTAAAGTATAGTTGTGGGTGAAAAAGATAAGTACTTCAAGTTGGAAAATGGGTTTAGGAGGGACATTAAGAAAGTAACTTGCTCTGAAATGGTCTTTGAAAAGTATTTCTTGGTGTTGAGGTATTCAAAAAAGCTGTAAAGAATAGTTGTGGGTGAAAAAGATAAGTACTTCAAGTTGTGAAAATGGTTTTAGGAGGGACATTAAGAAAGTAACTTGCTCTGAAATGGTCTTTGAAAAGTATTTCTTGGTGTTGAGGTATCCAAAAAGCTGTAAAGTATAGTTGTGGGTGAACAAGATAAGTATTTCAAGTTGGAAAATGGGTTTAGGAGGGACATTAAGAAAGTAACTTGCTCTGAAATGTCTTTTGAAAAGTATTTCTTGGTGTTGAGGTATACAAAAAGCTGTAAAGTATAGTTGTGGGTGAAAAAGATAAGTACTTCAAGTTGGAAAATGGTTTAGGAGGGTCATTAAGAAAGGAACTTGCTCTGAAATGGTCTTTGAAAAGTATTTCTTGGTGTTGAGGTATCCAAAAAGCTGTAAAGTATAGTTGTGGGTGAAAAAGATAAGTACTTCAAGTTGGAAAATGGGTTTAGGAGGGACATTAAGAAAGTAACTTGCTCTGAAATGGTCTTTGAAAAGTATTTCTTGGTGTTGAGGTATCCAAAAAGCTGAAATGGTCTTTGAAAAGTATTTCTTGGTGTTGAGGTATCCAAAAAGCTGTAAAGTATAGTTGTGGGTAAAAAAGATAAGTACTTCAAGTTGGAAACTGGGTTTAGGAGGGACATTAAGAAAGTAGCTTGCTCTGAAATGGTCTTTGAAAAGTATTTCTTGGTGTTGAGGTATCCAAAAAGCTGTAAAGTATAGTTGTGGGTGAAAAAGATAAGTACTTCAACTTGTAAAATAGGTTTTTAGAAGGGACATTAAGAAAGTAACTTGCTCTGAAATGGTCTTTGAAAAGTATCTCTTGGTGTTGAGGTATCCAAAAAGCTGTAAAGTATAGTTGTGGGTGAAAAAGATAAGTACTTCAAGTTGGAAAATGGGTTTAGGAGGGACATTAAGAAAGTAACTTGCTCTGAAATGGTCTTTGAAAAGTATTTCTTGGTGTTGAGGTAACCAAAAAGCTGTAAAGTATAGTTGTGGGTGAAAAAGATAAGTACTTCAAGTTGGAAAACGGGTTTAGGAGGGACATTAAGAAAGTGACTTGCTCTGAAATGGTCTTTGAAAAGTATTTCTTGGTGTTGAGGTATCCAAAAAGCTGTAAAGTATAGTTGTGGGTGTAAAAGATAAGTACTTCAAGTTGAAAAATGGGTTTAGAAGGGACATTAAGAAAGTAACTTGCTCTGAAATGGTCTTTGAAAAGTATTTCTTGGTGTTGAGGTATCCAAAAAGCTGTAAAGTATAGTTGTGGGTGAAAAAGATAAGTACTTGAAGTTGGAAAATGGGTTTAGGATGGACATTAAGAAAGTAACTTGCTCTGAAATGGTCTTTGAAAAGTATCTCTTGGTGTTGAGGTATCCAAAAAGCTGTAAAGTATAGTTGTGGGTGAAAAAGATAAGTACTTCAAGTTGGAAAATGGGTTTAGGAGGGGACATTAAGAAAGTAACTTGCTCTGAAATGGTTTTTGAAAAGTATCTCTTGGTGTTGAGGTAACCAAGAAGCTGTAAAGTATAGTTGTGGGTGAAAAAGATAAGTACTTCAAGTTGGAAAATGGGTTTAGGAGGGACATTAAGAAAGTAACTTGCTCTGAAATGGTCTTTGAAAAGTGTTTCTTGGTGTTGAGGTAACCAAAAAGCTGTAAAGTATAGTTGTGGGTGAAAAAGATAAGTACTTAAAGTTGGAAAATGGGTTTAGGAGGGACATTAAGAAAGTGACTTGCTCTGAATGATCTTTGAAAAGTATTTCTTGGTGTTGAGGTATCCAAAAAGCTGTAAAGTATAGTTGTGGGTGTAAAAGATAAGTACTTCAAGTTGAAAAATGGGTTTAGAAGGGACATTAAGAAAGTAACTTGCTCTGAAATGGTCTTTGAAAAGTATTTCTTGGTGTTGAGGTATCCAAAAAGCTGTAAAGTATAGTTCTGAATGAAAAAGATAAGTACTTCATGTTGGAAAATGGGTTTAGGAGGGACATTAAGAAAGTAACTTGCTCTGAAATGGTCTTTGAAAAGTATTTCTTGGTGTTGAGGTATCCAAAAAGCTGTAAAGTATTGTTGTGGGTGAAAAAGATAAGTACTTCAAGTTGGAAAATGGGTTTAGGAGGGACATTAAGAAAGTAACTTGCTCTGAAATGGTCTTTGAAAAGTATTTCTTGGTGTTGAGGTAACCAAAAAGCTGTAAAGTATAGTTGTGGGTGAAAAAGATAAGTACTTCAAGTTGGAAAATGGGTTTAGGAGGGACATTAAGAAAGTAACTTGCTCTGAAATGGTCTTTGAAAAGTATTTCTTGGTGATGAGGTATCCAAAAAGCTGTAAAGTTTAGTTGTGGGTGAAAAAGATAAGTACTTCAAGTTGTGAAATGGTTTTAGGAGGGACATTAAGAAAGTAACTTGCTCTGAAATGGTCTTTGAAAAGTATTTCTTGGTGTTGAGGTATCCAAAAAGCTGTAAAGTATAGTTGTGGGTGAAAAAGATAAGTATTTCAAGTTGGAAAATGGGTTTAGGAGGGACATTAAGAAAGTAACTTGCTCTGAAATGTCTTTTGAAAAAGACATTTCAGAGCAAAAAGCTGTAAAGCAAAAAGCTGTAAACTTTTACAGCAAAAAGCTGTGTACAGCAAAAAGCTGTAAAGTGTTACAAAAAGCTACAAAGACAGACACTTATGACATACAAATAGAGAAAGACAAGCATTCTAGACATACAAACCAACAAAAACAAACACTTCAGATACAAACAGAGAAAAACAAACACTTTAGACATACAAACAGAGAAAGACAGGCACTTTAGACATACAAACAAACAAAGACAGACACTTCAGACATAAAAACCAACAAAGACAAACACTTCAGACATACAAACCAACAAAGACAGACACTTTACACATACAAACCAACAAAGACAGACACTTCAGACATACAAACAAACAAAGACAGACACTTCAGACAAGCAAACCAACAAAGACAAACACTTCAGACATACAAACCAAAAAAGACATACACTTCAGACATACAAACAGAGAAAGACAAGCACTTTAGACATAAAAACCAACAAAGACAGACACTTCAGACATACAAACCAACAAAGACAAACACTTCAGACATAAAAACCAACAAAGACAAACACTTCAGACATACAAACCAACAAAGACAGACACTTGAGACATACAAACCAACAAAAACAGACACTACAGACATACAAACCAGGAAAGACAGACACTTTAGACATACAAATAGAGAAAGACATGTACTATAGACATACAAACCAACAAAGACAGACACTTCAGACATACAAATAGAAAAAGACAAGCATTTCAGACACAAACCAACAAAAACAAACACTTCAGATACAAACAGAGAAAGACAAACACTTTAGACATACAAACAGAGAAAGACAGGCACTTTAGACGTACAACCCAACAAAGACAGACACTTCAGACAAGCAAACCAACAAAAACAAACGCTTCAGACATACAAACAGAGAAAGACAAACACTTTAGACATACAAACAGAGTAAGACAGGCACTTAAGACATACAAATAGAGAAAGAAAAGTACTATAGACATACAAACCAACAAATACAGACACTTCAGACATACAAACAGAGAAAGACAATCACTTTAGACATACAAACCAACAAAGACAGACACTTCAGACATACAAACATAGAAATACAGGCACTTTAGACATACAAACCAAGTACTGATCTTTTTCATCCACAACTATACTTTACAGCTTTTTGGTTACCTCAAAACCAATAAATACTTTTCAAAGACCATTTCAGAGCAAGTTACTTTCTTAATGTCCCTCCTAAACCCATTTCCCAACATGAAGTACTTATCTTTTTCACCCACAACTATACTTTACAGCTTTTTGGATACCTCAACACCAAGAAATACTTTTCCCAGTTCAGAGCAAGTTACTTTCTTAATGTCCCTCCTAAACCCATTTTCCAACTTGAAGTACTTATCTTTTTCACCCACAACTATACTTTACAGCTTTTTGGTTACCTCAACACCAAGAAATACTTTACAAAGAAAATTTCAGAGCAAGTTACTTTCTTAATGTCCCTCCTAAACCCATTTTCCAACTTGAAGTACATATCTTTTTCACCCACAACTATACTTTACAGCTTTTTGGATAGCTCAACACCAAGAAATACTTTTCAAAGACCATTTCAGAGCAAGTTACTTTCTTAATGTCCCTCCTAAACCCATTTTCCAACATGAAGTACTTATCTTTTTCATTCACAACTATACTTTACAGCTTTTTGGATACCTCAACACCAAGAAATACTTTTCAAAGACCATTTCAGAGCAAGTTACTTTCTTAATGTCCCTTCTAAACCTATTTTACAAGTTGAAGTACTTATCTTTTTCACCCACAACTATACTTTACAGCTTTTTAGATACCTAAACACCAAGAAAATACTTTTCAAAGACCATTTCAGAGCAAGTTACTTTGTTAATGTCCCTCCTAAACCCATTTTCCAACTTGAAGTACTTATCTTTTTCACCCACAACTGTACTTTACAGCTTTTTGGTTACCTCAACACCAAGAAATACTTTTCAAAGACCATTTCAGAGCAAGTTACTTTCTTAATGTCCCTCCTAAACCCATTTTCCAACTTGAAGTACTTATCTTTTTCACCCACAACTATACTTTACAGCTTTTTGGATACCTCAACACCAAGAAATACTTTTCAAACACCATTTCAGCTTTTTGGATACCTCAACACCAAGAAATACTTTTCAAAGACCATTTCAGAGCAAGCTACTTTCTTAATGTCCCTCCTAAACCCATTTTCCAACTTGAAGTACTTATCTTTTTTCACCCACAACTATACTTTACAGCTTTTTGGATACCAAAACACCAAGAAATACTTTTCAAAGACCATTTCAGAGCAAGCTCCTTTTTCTTAATGTCCCTCCTAAACCCATTTTCCAACTTGAAGTACTTATCTTTTTCACCCACAACTATACTTTACAGCTTTTTGTATACCTCAACACCAAGAAATACATTTCAAAAGACATTTCAGAGCAAGTTACTTTCTTAATGTCCCTCCTAAACCCATTTTCCAACTTGAAGTACTTATCTTTTTCACCCACAACTATACTTTACAGCTTTTTGGATACCTCAACACCAAGAAATACTTTTCAATTACCATTTCAGAGCAAGTTACTTTCTTAATGTCCCTCCTAAACCCATTTTAATACTTGAAGTACTTATCTTTTTCACCCACAACTATACTTTACAGCTTTTGAATACCTCAACACCAAGAAATACTTTTCAAAGACCATTTCAGAGCAAGTTACTTTCTTAATGTCCCTCCTAAACCCATATTCCAACTTGAAGTACTTATCTTTTTACCCACAACTATACTTTACAGCTTTTTGGCTACCTCAACACCAAAAAATACTTTTCAAAAACCATTTCAGAGCAAGTTACTTTCTTAATGACCCTCCTAAACCCATTTTCCAACTTGAAGTACTTATCTTTTTCATTCACAACTATACTTTACAGCTTTTTGGATACCTCAACACCAAGAAATACTTTTCAAAGACCATTTCAGAGCAAGTTACTTTCTTAATGTCCCTTCTAAACCTATTTTACAAGTTGAAGTACTTATCTTTTTCACTCACAACTATACTTTACAGCTTTTTGGATACCTCAACACCAAGAAATACTTTTCAAAGACCATTTCAGAGCAAGTTACTTTCTTAATATCCCTCCTAAACCCATTTTACAACTTGAAGTACTTATCTTTTTCACCCACAGCTGTACTTTACAGCTTTTTGGTTACCTCAACACCAAGAAATACTTTTCTAAGACCATTTCAGAGCAAGTTACTTTCTTAATGTCCCTCCTAAACCCATTTTCCAACTTGAAGTACTTATCTTTTTCATTCACAACTATACTTTACAGCTTTTTGGATACCTCAACACCAAGAAATACTTTTCAAAGACCATTTCAGAGCAAGTTACTTTCTTAATGTCCCTTCTAAACCTATTTTACAAGTTGAAGTACTTATTTTTTCACTCACAACTATACTTTACAGCTTTTTGGATACCTCAACACCAAGAAATACTTTTCAAAGACCATTTCAGAGCAAGTTACTTTCTTAATGTCCCTCCTAAACCCATTTTACAACTTGAAGTACTTATCTTTTTCACCCACAACTGTACTTTACAGCTTTTTGGTTACCTCAACACCAAGAAATACTTTTCAAAGACCATTTCAGAGCAAGTTACTTTCTTAATGTCCCTCTTTAAACCCATTTTCCAACTTGAAGTACTTATCTTTTTCACCCACAACTATACTTTACAGCTTTTTGGATACCTCAAACACCAAGAAATACTTTTCAAAGACCATTTAAGCTTTTTGGATACCTCAACACCAAGAAATACTTTTCAAAGACCATTTCAGAGCAAGTTACTTTCTTAATGTCCCTCCTAAACCCATTTTCCAACTTGAAGTACTTATCTTTTTCACCCACAACTATATTTTACAGCTTTTTGGATACCTCAACACCAAGAAATACTTTTCAAAGACAATTTCAGAGCAAGTTACTTTCTTAATGTCCCTTCTAAACCCATTTTGCAACTTGAAGTACTTATCTTTTTCACCCACAACTGTACTTTTACAGCTTTTGGTTACCTCAACACCAAGAAATACTTTTCAAAGACCATTTCAGAGCAAGTTACTTTCTTAATGTCCCTCCTAAACCATTTTCCAACTTGAAGTACTTATCTTTTTCACCCACAACTATACTTTACAGCTTTTTGGATACCTCAACACCAAGAAATACTTTTCAAACACCATTTCAGCTTTTTGGATACCTCAACACCAAGAAATATACTTTTCAAAGACCATTTCAGAGCAAGCTACTTTCTTAATGTCCCTCCTAAACCCATTTTCCAACTTGAAGTACTTATCTTTTTCACCCACAACTATACTTTACAGCTTTTTGGATACCTCAACACCAAGAAATACTTTTCAAAGACCATTTCAGAGCAAGCTCCTTTCTTAATGTCCCTCCTAAACCCATTTTCCAACTTGAAGTACTTATCTTTTTCACCCACAACTATACTTTTACAGCTTTTTGTATACCTCAACACCAAGAAATACATTTCAAAAGACATTTCAGAGCAAGTTACTTTCTTAATGTCCCTCCTAAACCCATTTTCCAACTTGAAGTACTTATCTTTTTCACCCACAACTATACTTTACAGCTTTTTGGATACCTCAACACCAAGAAATACTTTTCAATTACCATTTCAGAGCAAGTTACTTTCTTAATGTCCCTCCTAAACCCATTTTAATACTTGAAGTACTTATCTTTTTCACCCAAAACTATACTTTACAGCTTTTGAATACCTCAACACCAAGAAATACTTTTCAAAGACCATTTCAGAGCAAGTTACTTTCTTAATGTCCCTCCTAAACCCATATTCCAACTTGAAGTACTTATCTTTTTCACACACAACTATACTTTACAGCTTTTTGGCTACCTCAACACCAAGAAATACTTTTCAAAAACCATTTCAGAGCAAGTTACTTTCTTAATGACCCTCCTAAACCCATTTTCCAATTGAAGTACTTATCTTTTTCATTCACAACTATACTTTACAGCTTTTTGGATACCTCAACACCAAGAAATACTTTTCAAAGACCATTTCAGAGCAAGTTACTTTCTTAATGTCCCTTCTAAACCTATTTTACAAGTTGAAGTACTTATCTTTTTCACTCACAACTATACTTTACAGCTTTTTGGATACCTCAACACCAAGAAATACTTTTCAAAGACCATTTCAGAGCAAGTTACTTTCTTAATTTCCCTCCTAAACCGATTTTACAACTTGAAGTACTTATCTTTTTCACCCACAGCTGTACTTTACAGCTTTTTGGTTACCTCAACACCAAGAAATACTTTTCTAAGACCATTTCAGAGCAAGTTACTTTCTTAATGTCCCTCCTAAACCCATTTTCCAACTTGAAGTACTTATCTTTTTCACCCACAACTATACTTTACAGCTTTTTGGATACCTCAACACCAAGAAATACTTTTCAAGACCATTTCAGCTTTTTGGATACCTCAACACCAAGAAATACTTTTCAAAGACCATTTCAGAGCAAGTTACTTTCTTAATGTCCCTCCTAAACCCATTTTCCAACTTGAAGTACTTATCTTTTTCACCCACAACTATATTTTACACCTTTTTGGATACCTCAACACCAAGAAATACTTTTCAAAGACCATTTCAGAAAAAGTTCCTTTCTTAATGTCCCTCCTAAACCCATTTTCCAACTTGAAGTACTTATCTTTTTCACCCACAACAATACTTTACAGCTTTTTGTATACCTCAACACCAAGAAATACTTTTCAAAAGACATTTCAGAGCAAGTTACTTTCTTAATGTCCCTCCTAAACCCATTTTCCAACTTGAAGTACTTATCTTTTTCACCCACAACTATACTTTACAGCTTTTTGGATACCTCAACACCAAGAAATACTTTTCAATTACCATTTCAGAGCAAGTTACTTTCTTAATGTCCCTCCTAAACTCATTTTACAACTTGAAGTACTTATCTTTTTCACCCACAACTATACTTTACAGCTTTTGAATACCTCAACACCAAGAAATACTTTTCAAAGACCATTTCAGAGCAAGTTACTTTCTTAATGTCCCTCCTAAACCCATTTTCCAACTTGAAGTACTTATTTTTTTCACCCACAACTATACTTTACAGCATTTTGGCTACCTCAACACCAAGAAATACTTTTCAAAAACCATTTCAGAGCAAGTTACTTTCTTAATGACCCTCCTAAACCCATTTTCCAACTTGAAGTACTTATCTTTTTCACCCACAACTATACTTTACAGCTTTTTGGATACCTCAACACCAAGAAATACTTTTCAATTACCATTTCAGAGCAAGTTACTTTCTTAATGTCCCTCCTAAACTCATTTTACAACTTGAAGTACTTATCTTTTTCACCCACAACTATACTTTACAGCTTTTGAATACCTCAACACCAAGAAATACTTTTCAAAGACCATTTCAGAGCAAGTTACTTTCTTAATGTCCCTCCTAAACCCATTTTCCAACTTGAAGTACTTATTTTTTTCACCCACAACTATACTTTACAGCATTTTGGCTACCTCAACACCAAGAAATACTTTTCAAAAACCATTTCAGAGCAAGTTACTTTCTTAATGACCCTCCTAAACCCATTTTCCAACTTGAAGTACTTATCTTTTTCATCCACAACTATACTTTACAGCTTTTTGGCTACCTCAACACCAAGAAATACTTTTCAAAAACCATTTCAGAGCAAGTTACTTTCTTAATGACCCTCCTAAACCCATTTTTCCAACTTGAAGTACTTATCTTTTTCATTCACAACTATACTTTACAGCTTTTTGGATACCTCAACACCAAGAAATACTTTTCAAAGACCATTTCAGAGCAAGTTACTTTCTTAATGTCCCTTCTAAACCTATTTTACAAGTTGAAATACTTATATTTTTTTCACTCACAACTATACTTTACAGCTTTTTGGATACCTCAACACCAAGAAATACTTTTCAAAGACCATTTCAGAGCAAGTTACTTTCTTAATGTCCCTCCTAAACCCATTTTACAACTTGAAGTACTTATCTTTTTCACCCACAACTGTACTTTACAGCTTTTTGGTTACCTCAACACCAAGAAATACTTTTCAAAGACCATTTCAGAGCAAGTTACTTTCTTAATGTCCCTCTTAAACCCATTTTCCAACTTGAAGTACTTATCTTTTTCGCCCACAACTATACTTTACAGCTTTTTGGATACCTCAACACCAAGAAATACTTTTCAAAGACCATTTAAGCTTTTTGGATACCTCAACACCAAGAAATACTTTTCAAAGACCATTTCAGAGCAAGTTACTTTCTTAATGTCCCTCCTAAACCCATTTTCCAACTTGAAGAACTTATCTTTTTCACCCACAACTATATTTTACAGCTTTTTGGATACCTCAACACCAAGAAATACTTTTTCAAAGACCATTTCAGAGCAAGTTCCTTTCTTAATGTCCTTCCTAAACCGATTTTCCAACTTGAAGTACTTATCTTTTTCACCCACAACTATACTTTACAGCTTTTTGTATACCTCAACACCAAGAAATACTTTTCAAAAGACATTTCAGAGCAAGTTACTTTCTTAATGTCCCTCCTAAACCCATTTTCCAACTTGAAGTACTTATCTTTTTCACCCACAACTATACTTTACAGCTTTTTGGATACCTCAACACCAAGAAATACTTTTCAATTACCATTTCAGAGGAAGTTACTTTCTTAATGTCCCTCCGAAACCCATTTTACAACTTGAAGTACTTATCTTTTTCACCCACAACTATACTTTACAGCTTTTGAATACCTCAACACCAAGAAATACTTTTCAAAGACCATTTCAGAGCAAGTTACTTTCTTATTGTCCCTCCTAAACCCATTTTCCAACTTGAAGTACTTATCTTTTTCACCCACAACTATATTTTACACCTTTTTGGATACCTCAACACCAAGAAATACTTTTCAAAGACCATTTCAGAGCAAGTTCCTTTCTTAATGTCCCTCCTAAACCCATTTTCCAACTTGAAGTACTTATCTTTTTCACCCACAACAATACTTTACAGCTTTTTGTATACCTCAACACCAAGAAATACTTTTCAAAAGACATTTCAGAGCAAGTTACTTTCTTAATGTCCCTCCTAAACCCATTTTCCAACTTGAAGTACTTATCTTTTTCACCCACAACTATACTTTACAGCTTTTTGGATACCTCAACACCAAGAAATACTTTTCAATTACCATTTCAGAGCAAGTTACTTTCTTAATGTCCTCCTAAACTCATTTTACAACTTGAAGTACTTATCTTTTTCACCCACAACTATACTTTACAGCTTTTGAATACCTCAACACCAAGAAATACTTTTCAAAGACCATTTCAGAGCAAGTTACTTTCTTAATGTCCCTCCTAAACCCATTTTCCAACTTGAATACTTATTTTTTTCACCCACAACTATACTTTACAGCATTTTGGCTACCTCAACACCAAGAAATACTTTTCAAAAACCATTTCAGAGCAAGTTACTTTCTTAATGACCCTCCTAAACCCATTTTCCAACTTGAAGTACTTATCTTTTTCACCCACAACTATACTTTACAGCTTTTTGGATACCTCAACACCAAGAAATACTTTTCAATTACCATTTCAGAGCAAGTTACTTTCTTAATGTCCCTCCTAAACTCATTTTACAACTTGAAGTACTTATCTTTTTCACCCACAACTATACTTTACAGCTTTTGAATACCTCAACACCAAGAAATACTTTTCAAAGACCATTTCAGAGCAAGTTACTTTCTTAATGTCCCTCCTAAACCCATTTTCCAACTTGAAGTACTTATTTTTTTCACCACAACTATACTTTACAGCATTTTGGCTACCTCAACACCAAGAAATACTTTTCAAAAACCATTTCAGAGCAAGTTACTTTCTTAATGACCCTCCTAAAACCATTTTCCAACTTGAAGTACTTATCTTTTTCATCCACAACTATACTTTACAGCTTTTTGGCTACCTCAACACCAAGAAATACTTTTCAAAAACCATTTCAGAGCAAGTTACTTTCTTAATGACCCTCCTAAACCCATTTTCCAACTTGAAGTACTTATCTTTTTCATTCACAACTATACTTTACAGCTTTTTGGATACCTCAACACCAAGAAATACTTTTCAAAGACCATTTCAGAGCAAGTTACTTTCTTAATGTCCCTTCTAAACCTATTTTACAAGTTGAAATACTTATTTTTTTCACTCACAACTATACTTTACAGCTTTTTGGATACCTCAACACCAAGAAATACTTTTCAAAGACCATTTCAGAGCAAGTTACTTTCTTAATGTCCCTCCTAAACCCATTTTACAACTTGAAGTACTTATCTTTTTCACCCACAACTGTACTTTACAGCTTTTTGGTTACCTCAACACCAAGAAATACTTTTCAAAGACCATTTCAGAGCAAGTTACTTTCTTAATGTCCCTCTTAAACCCATTTTCCAACTTGAAGTACTTATCTTTTTCACCCACAACTATACTTTACAGCTTTTTGGATACCTCAACACCAAGAAATACTTTTCAAAGACCATTTAAGCTTTTTGGATACCTCAACACCAAGAAATACTTTTCAAAGACCATTTCAGAGCAAGTTACTTTCTTAATGTCCCTCCTAAACCCATTTTCCAACTTGAAGAACTTATCTTTTTCACCCACAACTATATTTTACAGCTTTTTGGATACCTCAACACCAAGAAATACTTTTCAAAGACCATTTCAGAGCAAGTTCCTTTCTTAATGTCCTCCTAAACCGATTTTCCAACTTGAAGTACTTATCTTTTTCACCCACAACTATACTTTACAGCTTTTTGTATACCTCAACACCAAGAAATACTTTTCAAAAGACATTTCAGAGCAAGTTACTTTCTTAATGTCCCTCCTAAACCCATTTTCCAACTTGAAGTACTTATCTTTTTCACCCACAACTATACTTTACAGCTTTTTGGATACCTCAACACCAAGAAATACTTTTCAATTACCATTTCAGAGGAAGTTACTTTCTTAATGTCCCTCCGAAACCCATTTTACAACTTGAAGTACTTATCTTTTTCACCCACAACTATACTTTACAGCTTTTGAATACCTCAACACCAAGAAATACTTTTCAAAGACCATTTCAGAGCAAGTTACTTTCTTAATGTCCCTCCTAAACCCATTTTCCAACTTGAAGTACTTATCTTTTTCACCCACAACTATACTTTACAGCTTTTTGGCTACCTCAACACCAAGAAATACTTTTCAAAAACCATTTCAGAGCAAGTTACTTTCTTAATGACCCTCCTAAAACCCATTTTCCAACTTGAAGTACTTATCTTTTTCATCCACAACTATACTTTACAGCTTTTTGGATACCTCAACACCAAGAAATACTTTTCAAAAGACATTTCAGAGCAAGTTACTTTCTTAATGTCACTCCTAAACCCATTTTCCAACTTGAAGTACTTATCTTTTTCACCCACAACTATACTTTACAGCTTTTTGGATACCTCAACACCAAGAAATACTTTTCAATTACCATTTCAGAGCAAGTTACTTTCTTAATGTCCCTTCTAAACCTATTTTACAAGTTGAAGTACTTATTTTTTTCACTCACAACTATACTTTACAGCTTTTTGGATACCTCAACACCGAGAAATACTTTTCAAAGACCATTTCAGAGCAAGTTACTTTCTTAATATCCCTCCTAAACCCATTTTCTAACTTGAAGTACTTATCTTTTTCACCCACAACTATACTTTACAGCTTTTTGGCTACCTCAACACACAAGAAATACTTTTCAAAACCATTTCAGAGCAAGTTGCTTTCTTAATGACCCTCCTAAACCCATTTTCCAACTTGAAGTACTTTTCTTTTTCATCCACAACTATACTTTACAGCTTTTTGGATACCTCAACACCAAGAAATACTTTTCAAAGACCATTTCAGAGCAAGTTACTTTCTTAATGTCCCTTCTAAACCCATTTTGCAACTTGAAGTACTTATCTTTTTCACCCACAACTATACTTTACAGCTTTTTGGTTACCTCAACACCAAGAAATACTTTTCAAAGACCATTTCAGAGCAAGTTACTTTCTTAATGTCCCTCCTAAATCCGTTTTTACAAGTTGAAGTACTTATCTTTTTCACCCACAACTATACTTTACAGCTTTTTGGATACCTCAACACCAAGAAATACTTTTCAAAGACCATTTCAGAGCAAGTTACTTTCTTAATGTCCCTCCTAAACCCATTTTCCAACTTGAAGTACTTATCTTTTTCACCCACAACTATACTTTACAGCTTTTTGGTTACCTCAACACCAAGAAATACTTTTTCCCGGAAGAAGAATAGGCCCAAGACATAAAAAAATTTAAAGTTCACTTCTAAATTTTTCCGTAAACCCATTTTCCAAGATAGGAAAGGTTATACCATGATTGTGATTATTTTCTATGAAGATAAAAAGTTTCACTTTAATTCTAAATTTTCTTAAATTCAGTTCCAACCTTTCTCAAAGAGATGAAAAGATTTAAAGTTCTGTTCCAAATATTTCCCCGGAAGAAGAAAAGTTCAACTTCGATTCTGAATTTTCTCAATGAAAATGAAATAAGTTATTGATCAATTCTATTTTCTCAAAATATTATAAAAATTTTCCACTTCAATTCAGATTTTTCTCAAAGAGATGAAAAAAAATTTAAAATATCGTTCCAAATTTTTCTTAGAAGATAGAAAAGTTCAACTTCTAATCTGAATTTTACCAAAGAACATAATTCAATTCTAATTTCTCCAGAAAAAATAAAAAGCTTCCACTTCAGTTTTAAGTTCACCAAGACATAAAAAATTTAAAGTTCAGTTCTAAGTTTTTACATAGAAGATAGGAAAAGTTTTACTATGATTATGATTATTTTCCATGAAGATAAAAAGTTTCTCTTTAATTCTAAATTTTCTTAAATTCAGTTCCGACTTTTCACATAGAGATGAAAAAATTTAAAGTTCTGTTCCAAATTTTTCTTAGAAGATAGAAAAGTTCAAGATCTCTTCTGAATTTTACCAAAGAGCACAATTCAATTCTAATTTCACCAGAGAAAATAAAAAGCTTCCACTTCAGCTTTAAGTTCACCAAGACATAAAAAATTTAAAGTTCAGTTCTAAATTTTTCCGTAGAAGATAGGAAAGTTATACCATGATTGTGATTATTTTCTATGAAGATAGAAAGTTTCACTTTAATTCTAAATTTTCTTAAATTCAATTCCAGCTTTTCTCAAAGAGATGAAAAAATTTAAAGTTCTGTTCCAAATATTTTCCCGGAAGAAGAAAAGTTCAACTTCGATTCTGAATTTTCTTAATGAAAATGAAATAAGTTATTGATCATTTCTATTTTTCCAAATAATATAAAATTTTCCACTTCAATTCAGATTTTTCTCAAAGAGATGAAAAAATTTAAAATATCGTTCCAAATTTTTCTTAGAAGATAGAAATGTTCAACTTCTAATCTGAATTTTACCAAAGAACATAATTCAATTCTAATTTCTCCAGAAAAAATAAAAAGCTTCCACTTCAGTTTTAAGTTCACCAAGACATAAAAAATTTAAAGTTCAGTTCTAAATTTTTACATAGAAGATAGGAAAAGTTTTACTAGGATTATGATTATTTTCCATGAAGATAAAAAGTTTCACTTTAATTCTAAATTTTCTTAAATTCAGTTCCGACTTTTCACATAGAGATGAAAAAATTTAAAGTTCTGTTCCAAATTTTTCTTAGAAGATAGAAAAGTTCAAGTTCTCTTCTGAATTTTACCAAAGAACACAATTCAATTCTAATTTCACCAGAGAAAATAAAAAGCTTCCACTTCAGCTTTAAGTTCACCAAGACATTTAAAACTAAATTTTTCCGTAGAAGATAGGAAAAGTTATACCATGATTGTGATTATTTTCTATGAAGATAAAAAGTTTCACTTTAATTCTAAATTTTCTTAAATTCAATTCCAGCTTTTCTCAAAGAGATGAAAAAATTTAAAGTTCTGTTCCAAATATTTTCCCGGAAGAAGAAAAGTTCAACTTCGATTCTGAATTTTCTTAATGAAAATTAAATAAGTTATTGATCATTTCTATTTTTCCAAATAATATAAAAAGTTTCCACTTCAGTTCAGATTTTTCTCAAAGAGATGAAAAAATTTAAAATACTGTTCCAAATTTTTCGTAGAAGATAGAAAAGTTCAAGATCTCTTCTGAATTTTACCAAAGAACACAATTCAATTCTAATTTCACCAGAGAAAATAAAAAGCTTCCACTTCAGTTTTTAAGTTCACCAAGACATAAAAAATTTAAAGTTCAGTTCTAAATTTTTCCGTAGAAGATAGGAAAAGTTATACCATGATTGTGATGATTTTCTATGAAGATAAAAAAAAGTTTCACTTTAATTCTAAATTTACTTAAATTCATTTCCGACCTTTCTCAAAGAGATGAAAAAATTTAAAGTTCTGTTCCAAATATTTTCCCGGAAGAAGAAAAGTTCAACTTCGATTCTGAATTTTCTTAATGAAAATGAAATAAGTTATTGATCAATTCTATTTCCCCAAAATAATATAAAAATTTTCCACTTCAGTTCAGATTTTTCTCAAAGAGATGAAAAATTTAAAATACTTCCAAATTTTTCATAGAAGATAGAAAAGTTCAAGTTCTCTTCTGAATTTTACCAACGAACACAATTCAATTCTAATTTCTCCAGAGAAAATAAAAAGCTTCCACTTCAGTTTTAAGTTCACCAAGACATAAAAAATTTAAAGTTCTGTTCTAAATTTTTCCGTAGAAGATAGGAAAAGTTATACTATGATTGTGATTATTTTCCATGAAGATAAAAAGTTTCACTTTAATTCAAATTTTCTTAAATACAGTTCCGTTTTTTCACATAGAGATGAAAAAAATTTAAAGTTCTGTTCCAAATTTTTCATAGAAGATGGAAAAGTTATACTTTGATCGTGAATATTCAAGTTCTCTTCTGAATTTTACCAAAGAACACAATTCAATTCTAATTTCTCCAGAGAAAATAAAAAGCTTCCACTTCAGTTTTAAGTTCACCATGACATAAAAAATTTAAAGTCCAGTTCTAAATTTTTACATAGAAGATAGGAAAAGTTATATCATGATTTTGATTATTTCCTATGAAGATTAAAAGTTTCACTTCAATTTTAATTTTTCTCAAAGAAGTGAAGAAAAGTTCAACTTCGATTCTGAATTTTCTCAATGAAAATGAAATAAGTTATTGATCATT
>JAPEVW010000942.1:0-30566 GCA_027921565.1 Artemia sinica | reverse complement strand
AATATTTTGATAACTAAAAGATAGGTTTTGCCAACACGGTATACGTGTTACATTCTAGTAGGTTTTTGGTAAACAAAAGTAATCTTCTGCGTAAAGAGAGGAATTTTTGATTGACTAATAAAGCTTTCTTATCTAGAGTATCTTTTTTTACGTTTATTAGTCTTATAGCTCTTCTTTATTTTCCTGTTTAAAACTTGGAAAGTTAATATCTGTTGGCCTCAAAACTTTTTGATTAAAATTGATCCCCCTCCCCTTTAAGTAGGAGCGTTATTAAGCATTTCTGCTAAATAGTACTTATTTGACTTTTGAAGTTCCTGAAAAGTGAATTTATTCCTGTCTGTTTGCTTTATTCTTATACAAACAGGTATTTTTAATCCAATTAGAGTTACCCCTTCCCCCCAATTAGGGTTGCCGCTTCCACCCCTAACCTCCTCCCACTTCATATACTGAAAACAAAGTTTATTTTAGACAGTGGAACCAAACATCCAGCAAATATTTTTATTTTTAGCAAATATCTCGTTTGTTGTGTTTTTTTTTTCATTGAGATTTTTCTCGTTTGTTTTTTTTTTTTTCATTTTGTATATAAGTTTCGTCTTCCTCTTTAGTTTGGAGTCAATATGACCATCACAGCCCGTCACTTGTTTTCGAAACCTTTTTTAGATTTCCCCCTTTCCTAGACCTATTCGTTTTAATGTTTCTTACTTGCTAGAGTTGCAGACTCGCTGGAAAAGGTCTGTCAAGCTTAAACCAAAATTAATGCTCTAAATTCTTTAAACGACTAAAAATATTGCACATTATGAATTAAAAAGCATATCAAAATAAAGTTTCCTCTACTAGCTAAATTTTTTCCAATTTTGGACCATTATTGACAATTTAGTTCACTGTTTCATCACTCTATATGTCAGTGACGTAAGATTGTACAATAATCAGCTCCTGCATCTATTTGCAATACGTATTGATAATGTATTTTTGTAACGCTGGATACCCATATGAAATCGTTTTTATATAGCAATTGTTTAGATTTAGAAACATTATCAACAATTAAGTTTATTTTTAAATTATTTCTGTGTGTCAAGGAAGTTTTATTCTATAGCAATTAGTTATCTATTTTTTATGGTTGCTTCCTGAGCACCCACCCCCGGAGCGTCCCGTGTCATTGCGTCCACGACGGAGTTCCCACCTCTTGGAGCACCCACCACATTGAGTGCCCACTATACAAAGCGTCCACTCATCACAGGCTGTCACGGAGTGTCTACGATTTTTAGCTTCCCCTTACGGAGCGTCGACAGTCGGAGTTTCCAAATTTTTTTTACGAAATACTTTCAACCATAGCTAAGGGAACATAGCAAAGACTCGACATAGGTCTCAGTGTTTCCACTTCTACTTATTTTGGTAGTAGAATACTTATTTTCGGACTATTCTACTTCCAAAATCTCTTGTGGATCCGCACCTCATTAAGCATGGTTCCCACGGACAGTGAAATTCTCGCCGCACCTGTGAATTCCGTAACGAATTGCAAATTTTCAACGCTCCGTGCTGATTCTCAACATAATTTCCATTGGATTGGGTGCGGAAACCCGGGCTGATTTTCCTGTGGATTTTTCCGCTTTCTCTGGGAAACATGTTTTTATGTTTGTAATGTAACACGTCCAGTATCTGTGAGATTCCCCTTCTCGTAGACCTACCCCTCTTTTTGAAGCCAAAGCTGGCCTAATAAATACTACCGCATGTAGTTTAATACTTAGTGGACGCCCTGTAGGGTGGACGCCCTTTTTGTGGACGCTCCGTATAGTGGACGCTCCGTGAATGGACACTCCAAGCGGTGGGCACTCCGTGTAGTGGTCGCTCCATGCGATGGGCGCTCCGTGTGGTGGGCGCTTTGTCGTGGACGCAGTGACACGGACGCAGTGCAGAGTGGGTACTCAGGAACTAAGCCATTTTTATCCATTTCAAATACGTCTTTTAATATGTTTCCTTAATGATTAATTAAAATGTATAGCTTTTTTTAATTTTAGCTAAATATTTTGAAACATAGCACTAATCTATATCTATGGTTGAATAATGGTAAAAAAATATTATTTTATTGTTTCGATTTAAAATCTGAGCTCCTACACTTTTTCTCATTTTTTTTTTTTTTTTTTTTACAACCTACTCTGTTTTTGAGGTGTGCTCTAAATCACACGGTCTAATAATTTTTATTCTATGTAATTTGAGTTTCAATTAATTTGGAGTTATTTTGTTTAAGAACCGTTCATGTTATTTTTTAAAATTCGCAAATAGTTGTAATTTCGAGCCTCTAAAATCTAACCTGGCTATCAGAACTTGGAGGGTTAGACAGAAGATTTTCTTTTACATACAAATTGGTAAATAACAATCAAAATATTCGAAATATATTTATTAGTTTTTCTATGCGCCTTTTCCACAATCTATAATAATAACATCTCGGGTTCTAAGAAACCGTGGCTGATTTTGTTTTCTTTACTTTTTAGTTCTTTGCCTTTTTGTAATTGTGTTTTCAATCTTTTATTTCCTATTTTCATTATCTTAGATTCAGAGAATGAAGGTGCATGTCTTGGTTCAGCCTACTACTGAAGAGATTATATCTACAACTGAGGACACAATGGTAGATTTCATTATCTTTTTTCTGTTCGTATTTAGTTTCATTTTTGTATATAATTAAAGAAAAAGTTTCTAAAAAGGAAGTTTTTCAAAGAAAAGTAAATAGCTATATTAAACTTAAGACCAGCAGAGTTAAATTCCTATAATAGGTTAAACTTTAAATAATTGGAAATTACAATGATATAATAAAAACTCAAAATGAACTGAAATTATATAAGCAATCATAACAAACATAATGACAACAAGGAAATTAAACCTTAACACAAGTGAAAAAATAACTGAATAATCAAGTCAAACATTTAAATAGCGAAATTGTTACACACAGAGGTTTTTGGCTACTAATACCTTCCTCATCCCCAAACTGTATACGCCTAAGGCCTATTGCTTCGTTTGTTTTTTTTTGGAAAACATAAGGTTAATATTTTAGGTATATCTTCGTAGGAAAGGTGGTAAGTCAAATATTTTGTGTGGTTTTAGAACTTAGGTTAAACGATTGGCCAGAAAACACAGAAATACTTGACTTGGTGCAAGTGGGATTTAAATCGACATTTAGCACTGTTGACTACTTATTTTACTTAGATAGCCTTCTTAGACATGAAAAGTGCTTTTGACTTGATAAATAGGATGTTGTTAGTTGAAAATCTGTTAGAAATTGGCCTGCCGTCTTGTTTTGTAGGGATAACAGTAGGTATGTATCAGTGAAGTTTGTTTTTATGTGCAATTTTTTTGTCTGGTCATTTCTCCCGTCGGAGCGAAACAAATATTATTTATCTTCTAAGCTTTTCTATCTGTTTATTAATGATTTAGATAGTTTTATGAAAAAAAAATGACCCTTGTGTATCTTTGGATAAATTTAGGCTATCATGTATGCTATTTGTGGATGGCATAGCTCTAGTGGTGGATAGTTGAGATAAACATCAGGAGCAACTAGATGAAGAATTATTGAAGATTTATTTAGGGAAGAAACATTTAGTGTTTAATATCTAAGAAGTCTGTGGTCTTAGTATATCGGTTCAAAGGAGAGGCTAACAGAGGTTAACCTTTGTTAACCTCTTAAGAGGTTAATTGAGGTTAAAGAATAATTTCGTTATTTGGATGTTAAGTTCCAGGCACTAAAACGGATGTCTAGAAATATAGAAGATTGTAAATTAAAGGGCAAACTCAACATTAGGATCACTGAGAATTGAGGTTTCGCCAAAGCAGCTAAGTTAGAAGAAGTTCACTAATATATTCTAAGAGAATTTTGGGCATACGGTATTCATTTAGCTGAGTAGTGATGAAAGGGGCAATGGGGCTTTGTCGTGAGATATGGAGAGTGCTAGATTGATTAGAATTGTGAAATTTTTGGGAGAAAATAATTAGGTTAAGAAGGACATTAAACGTGATTCGTGCTCAAATCAAGTCGAGAAAGTTTTGGACCTTTTTTTTTTGACCTTTGTGGTCTGATGGACATACAGAGAGAAGAAAAAGCCACGATGGGTGAGAGCATGTCAGTATAGAAGGAAGCATAACAAACTTTAAACGACCAATAAATCCAAAAGTGCCAAACACAAAAGGACCAATCTATGTCTTTGAGACGTTACTCCCAAGCTAAAAAGAGTGTTAAGAGAAGAAGTTTGTTTCAAGTTTGAGTTGAATAAAGATAATTTGAGGACTTTTTTGGTATAGGGAAGAGTTCGGATTCAGGAGAAAGAACGACATTTTTGAATAGTTTGGGTGGTGGCTGGCCCTTTCTTTTGCCCGATGCGAGGACGTGTGAATGAGAATCTCTTTTATTTTGCATCCAAGTGTAAAGAGGTACTTGAAGTTCAGAATGAATGTTTTTTTGAAGAGTGTTGAGGACTGGGTTTGGATTAATTGACCTGATATATGAGAGGAGCGCGTGTGCTATTAAGCAGTTGTCCTAGTTTCTTCGTATAAGGATTAAACTTAAGAATTTTCTTTGTGGGGATAGTTTGTTAAAGTCTTTCAAAGTTTAATTTTATTATGGTTGTTGTTTGATGGTTAAAATGTAGACCCTATTGCGTTTTTTTTGTATGATTTGAAGCTGTTTTATTTCTTAGGGCTTTGTTTGTGGCTGTATTTTGTGTGTTGCTTTGGTAAGCATGCTTATGAAGAAAATCGTATTTTATCTTATGTACTTTGAACGGTTTGCTCTTGTTTATCAGAATTTCAAAGACGAATAAAGGAAATGTCTATAATAATCATGATGAATGGAATGAATTAATGGAAACAAGTTGATCATCTCATTTTTGATCCTAGTGATATTAATTCAAGAAAGGTTAGAAATTCAAGATTTTTATTTAATTTAAATTTTTGCATTTCAAAGTTGTAAATATAAAGGAAATATATTTGTAATAAAATTTGTTGCCAGTAAAGGGAAGTTTTACGGTTAGGAGAAGAGAAAAAGGCAGCAGCCAAACTCCTGCTTCTATAAATTTTGTTCATTTTAAGTGTGATCTGAATGTTGATTTTATTTTTTAATCGTTTTAAGATTTATCTATATTAGTGTCTGTTATCTTTTTATCTGGTATGATCTTTTATTTTAATTTCTGTTCGTTTTAAGTTTTGAAGGTTTCCAAACGTTCTTTCTGTTTCCAAATCATTTCCTGTATGTTAACTACTGGCTAATTTTATAATTTACAATGCTTTTTCAGAAGCTGTGGCTGTGGGGGCACCACAACCCTAGAGCTCGTATATTTATTAGACTTTTGACTATTTTGAAAAAAGTGGCTATTTTTAAATTTTATCAGCGTTTAAGGAATTTAAAAAGAACAAGTGGAGTCTTTTGCCCTCCAGGCACTATTCAACGTGCCTTGGGAGTTTCAACTCAATACCCTCAACAATTCCTGGGAAATTATTTATGTGATGTTGTGACAATCAGCTTGCACATATTGCGTTCAATTTTGCTCAACCTTCCAGCGGCAATCCCTGAAAGTAGTCACCAGTAGATTTAGTCAGCAGTTGCATGAAGTTGAAGTCACAGCAGCACGCTGTCGCAATCAGAAGTTGCCACAGTCTCAGATACAACCAGTCACATTTGCTACCACAGTAATAGCAACAGTAGCAATAGTAGTATTAGCAGTAGCAATGGTGACCCAATACCCTTTGTCATCCCTATGCTATTGAATACTCCCCCTATTGGCAGGTCTGAATACAAACAGTGTCTATTGATTTTGTTCAGTACCCCCTTGAGCATTCCCTAAAGATTACCCTTTAAGTGCTTAGCTTTTTCGGAAACACCGACAATCAAACATGAACAATGGACAAATTGTATAATTTACAGCTTTTAACCCAGAGACCGTGGAGGGCTTGAAACCCCTAGAGGCACAGTTAGCAAACCTTAAGATTATTTTGGACAGGTTTCTTTTCAAATTTTTTAAATCTAGATAGGGTAAGCGGTAGAGGGGTAGTAGAGATGACCCTATAACTCCGAGCGGGAGTCCATATATGGGCATAGCCTCCCTAGGGAGAACACGTGGTTAATGGGGTCAATGACCTCTTTTTTCTAAGGTCGAATTATTTGTTGTTGTTGTTGTAAGTGCACGCTCGAGGCGAATGTCAAGGTGTCCAGAAATAGGAAAGAGTATTTGTTGTTTTGGGCAAGTGCATGCTCGAGGTGAATGTCAAGGTGTCCAGAAATAGAAAACAGCATTTTTGTTTTTTTGGACATGTACATGCTCGAGGCGAATGTCAAGGTGTCCAAAAAAAGGAAACAGCATTTGTTGTTGTTGTTGTTGTTGCTCGAGGCAAATGTTATGAGTTTCCAGGAAACAGTTAGATCACGTGTTTCCTTCTCAGCCAATCAGAGGGCTTGTTTACATATTAGCGGCGTAGGGAATATAGGAAAGGATTCTTGCTATAGTTTTATTAGTCTGTGAATAGAATTCAAAGGAGTGAGAACAGTTTTGACTTTACTCATTTGGATATATATTTGTAATAATGAGTGGAATGTTTACACTATTAGAAGTTGATAGTGGAGTTGATGCTAATAATACAAGAGCACCAAACATTGCGGTGGAAATCACGAAAGGATCGCGGCTTTGTCTGGAATGGGATGCAGTATATGCAAGATATGTGATATCCTTGAGCAAATTTAAAATGAAAGATCAATTATGTTTCGCCGCAAAAGTTGATATACCACATGTGAATAGACTTCAATGTGCTTTAAGTCCATTAGTGAAACATATCGAAGACAATAAACTCTATCGCTAATTTTACATGCATAGTATTATTGATGTTATAATTATTCAATAAAATTGTTTCGAAATCGAAAATGTTCCCCTTTCTTTTCTGGTTAGGAATAACGAATCTGGGTTAGTCTAGAGTCAGCAGTCGGAGTGAAAGGATTGAAAAATGAATAAATTTGAGAAAGAGAGAATTAGATCAAATCTAGTGTTTATGGAAAAACATTTGCTTTTGGATGATGATTTTCTCGAGTTATCTCTTAAACGCAGGATATTCTCTCAGGGAACACTTGACAATATAATCAAAACTGATTCTCCCCATTGGCCTATTGTATGAAACTTTTAAAATGTGACTCAATGCTTATAGTCAATTTATTGATATATTAATTGGAACAAAGCAGAATCATATTGTGGATATACTTTTGAAAACATTGGCAATGGATTCAATGTAGATGGCTCCTCCTTCGAAAGAGGTAACGTCACAGAGCTACTCCTCTCCCACATTTCCTCTCACTGAATTTTATGGAGCGAGGACGATCAGTTTCGTTTTAGCTGTGAGAGAGTTGACATTGGAAACCGAAAAATGTTCTATATATGTCCATTGTGCTTGTACACTCTTGGCAGTTGGACTCAATGTGAGAATTGTACAATTATTCATGACTATAGTGAAAAGTGTAAATTATGTAATCCTTGCAAATTACATAGAGGCTATGCAGTACAAATTAAAGGATGTAATTCGTGTCTTGAAGAGGTGTGTGACTCTCATCCTAGAGGGCACCTGTGCTCCAATTGTCACTATGATAAATGTGATCAGTGGGAGAATACTTACCCCGCTATGATTGGAAAGAATCCCAAACGTGATTTTAGTTTATTTCTACGAGATTGGTATCGTCGCGGATTTAAATTATTCTGGGAAGAGGAATCTGGTCTACGATTCAACTGTTGGGGTAACAAGACAATTTGGTTTCTACGTCATCACTGTGACGACACTGCCTACTATGACTATAAACCAAGTGATTTTTATTTGGCAGTTACCGAATGTGATTCACCACTTGAAAACACTGTATGTGATATTGCTTCAAATAGACAGATTGAAACTCGTGAATTTCATAATATGAATGCAAATAGTATCATTGACTATACAAAGAGATATGACAAGAGTGAAGTTACATTGTACTGCAGAAAATGTGACCCTGACTTTGCAGTCAATCAAGATCAATATACAGTGAATCCAAATGATTTACCAGCATTAGTGGTTCACGACAGTTGCCTATACACCGATGAAGAAATCTAAAAGTGAAGATTTAAAGACATTGTTGTATATATATGCATTTTATTAATAAACAAATTCACCAAACATTTTTTTAAGCACTTTACTCTTAGGGCACTGAAATCAATACTGTATAGGTCCGAGAGGATATTTTCCACTAGAAAGTCGTTCAGACGTGGATTGTCACCATAAATGTGGAGAAACTGCTTGTAAGTATGGCCACGACATCGGAACACAAAATATAGTAGTGCATGGAAGCCATAGCTTTTAGTCGTTAGATCCTGCACCCTCTTTCGATTTTGAATAATAGTTTTTCCCACTGCTCTCAATATAGTTGCTGATGTGGGGTGTGTAGAATGTATAGGGTAGACCAAGAGGATCAAAAATTCAATCGTCTTCATTGTTTGATAGATGCACAGCCAATGACCCGTCAGCACAGTCGATGGACTGCTATTAACAATAATCAAGGTATTGTTTGCACATTGAATTTTTCTAAGATAGTCTGAGGGTAGACAATAGGATTTGTACTGGGACATGTAGGGATCCATATTAAATACATTGATTATTTGACTGGTGTTCATGGCGCCAAGTCTAGTAGAACACTGCCTTCGGGAGTGATTTCCCAATAGGTTTCATATTGATTTAGTGAGATTAGTGCAATACTCTCAGCCAATGGGTCGGCAAATGTACACTCTAAACGCACAGTCCCCGTACGTACTATACTCATATCCTGTGTACCAGACAAATCCAGTACAATGATACCATGTGTTTTAGCAAACATATCTTCGGTTATTCCATTTTCAAATAGTTGCGAATCATGATCTAGGGTTTGCATGGTCAACTCGTACAATATTCTATAGGATTTATCAAAAGATAGATTGTAGAGTGGGATACCGTTTACTTTGAACACAAGAGATGAAAGTCCAAACATCTCGAATTTATGTGGGCAATCAGTCCACGATCCTATTGCACTGGCGCTTTTTACAAATGCCAATGCAAGTTTCGAGGGGATTTCGCCATTGATAAAGGATGAATCGGTGAAGGTGCGTGACCCCTTGGCAATGTGACGTTGATTGGTGATTGTATGAGGAACAAGTAGTTTAATATTATTTCCATTGGCTCTCAGTTTTTTCCACGGCCAAAGCAACAGAACTCATAACCTGTTGTTTGCGTACATGAAGTGTTGCTGAGGTGAGGGAGAGACTTACATCGGGATTGGCAGCAAGTTCTTTTCTCGATATGAAATTGGATGGTGCAAGCGTCAATTTTATATCCACTTTAACATTGGGCGGCAGCCATTGGGGTATATTAAATATTTCATGATATATTTTTCCAACTAGATGTAATTCACTAGTTGTAGCATTTTTAAGTGCATCTGTACTATCAGTATTAGTAATATATTCATATCCATTGGAGGCGCCTCTCAATTCCTTGTATGACTTGGGTGTCATCAACATGAATTGCATATAGCTTGCATAGTTTGAGAGATTGTTGCTTGTGCTAACCAGCGTACCATTGATGTAGACACTAATTTGACGAAATAAATTATGTAGTATACAATTTTCATAGGATATCCCATCGGCTCGAACTGGCATTGTATTATCGGATTTCCGGACTTTCATTTGTAAATCTATAAATCTTGAAGACATTTCCATAAAGTAGTCTTCATTGGAATAAATTTGAAAGTGGATATTATCGGAGAAAGGGTTGTAGTGGATAAAATTGTTCATAGTATCCATGCTTGACACTCACATCAACATTTTCTGCATTGAATAGATTCAATGAGGCGGTGATTGAAGGTTGAGAATCCTTATGTGGCAGGTAGGACATCTTAGGAGAAGAAATCTAGTTTCGATCTAACAATTTTCTTCCTGGGGCTTCTGTTTACACTACGTGTCGGCTTTTTCCTTCTTTTCTTTTACAAAAGGGATGATGTTTTTCGTCTCCGTCCTGAGTAGAAACTGATGAGTGATGCATTGTTTCTTGACCTTTTTAAACCTTTACTATTTTGTTTTAATTTCTCGCCAAGGGTTCGCGCACTGGACCTAAGATTTTCCGTAGCACTTTTTTTAAAATCCTTGCCAGAGCCCCAATCGTATAGCGCAGAGGATGCAAAATCTGTCGCAGCCGGGACAAGATATTTTCTAGCCAGTGGCAGTGAAGAGCGAAACAGCTTGGCAAACCAACTGCCAAGACCGTAGCCAGACATTGACGAGCGACCCTTGTAATAGTCCATTCCATTGCCCTGTTGTCTTGGGCCAAGAGTATTAACATAGCAGTCAATATCAGGACAAGTGAATACCACTTTTCTATTAGACATCTTGCTGTTGAACGATGGGCCGAAAATGGCATGTAATCACAGCCAAACCTTTTGAAATTGCTATGGGATCACCTAATTCAGTTCTTAGTGTTAACTGACAGAGTTCCAAATAGGAAGTGTTTACGGGAATATACTGAAGATGCTTTATATTGTAGTGATGAATATGCTCTTGATTGGTTTTTCGTTCAAGAACTCGTAGGAGGGGAACATTTGAATTACCGACCCGAGATGTTTCCACAAATGAGGCGTAGAGAAATATACAAGTGTCTGTGGAGAAGGCAGGCGGGTAGTCAGCAAAAATAAAATTAGTGTTTCGGGCACTTTTACCATTGATTATATTGAGCTTAAAGCCAAGAACATCCTTTAGATTATCATTGAGAATAATCTTTTCGCTGGCAATAGGTGAACTAATGTAGATCTTGCCCTCCTCCTTTGAATAGTTAAAATGAAAAGCTCCTTTTTTACGAGCGGAAATTCTTTTATTGATAGTACGACATAAATCATTCATACAGGTGAGTTCCTCGTAGGGTAATTCAATATATGGATAATCCATCCAATTGATTTTTTTGAATTTGTTCTTGATCACCTGGTGGTGGCGGCCAATCATAGGGTCTAATTTTTATTTCATATTTACGATCTTTTCTCAGGATGTCGTAGGTATTTTTGAGAATACAATCGACAAGAGCCACTTCATACTTTCCGTCAAATTTGATGGTGGGGGAGAGTTTCGTCCAAAAATCACTTGTTTTATTCAGATCATTGTAGAGAGGATCAGAAACATTGGACATGAAAGTCACATAGAAATCATTGGGCATTGTTAATATCTTCAGCACTGACCCAAGAATCAAAATCCGAGTTGTATCCTAGCCAGCGAACAAGCAACTGTCTCTTGCCATGGCGTGTACGACTCTTTAATATCTTTTCAATCTGATAAATTTCACTAGTGTTTCTAACTTTTTGCAGTTCATATTCATAAAAACCACCGAGAATCTCATCATCTTTGGTGTCTCGTAGTCGATATGTTGTGGGCTCAGTGTCTAGGATTTTGGACACTTTAAAAAGTTCGGTGCTCCATAAATAATTCCCCTTTTCAAAAATATTGGTGGTTCTATTAATTCGAACAGTATCACCAACATTGAATTTCTTCTTCTTTTTCTTCTCATTACCATTGAAGTATTGCTTTAGAAAAGCATCAAATGTATTTTTACTGTAATGAACATCCCGAGGGCTAGAGTTGGACAGAGATCGATGAGGTCGATGGTTGTATATCTGCATGATTTTACTAAATCTTGAATAAAAGCCGATGTATTTTTCAATGTACAATATCTTGAAATTAATAGACGAATCGTTCTTATTAATCGTTCGGCCAATGCAGCCTTTTCGGGCTGTGACTATGATAAAGTGTTGTATTATATTTCAATAGAACCTTTTGCACATGAGGATTAACAAATTCACTGCCACGATCCGATTGAATTTTTCTATACGAATCCTGTTCAAGAATACTTTCAATGGCCCGAGCAACTTCAACACCTCTCTTTGACCGTAGTGGAATGGCATAGGCATAGCGACTAAAGACACTGATTGCCACCAGAATATATTTGTAGGGTGCATTGTGACGCCGTTGAACTGCGTCTAAAGTTAAAGATCCATTTGCATTATATGCAGAGGGAAAAAGGCTTTAGTTTGTCGATATTGTTTGCCACGAAGCCTATGATTCCGATGTAGTGTGTAACTCGGTTCATTTTCTAGATACTCTTTTGCATTTTTCAATGTGGTGCCGGAGACAACTCTAGAAAGCGTTTTGAGAGAACTTAAACTTCCCGCTTCACCAATATTTTCATAGACACCTTTCAGAACTTCATCCATTTTGAACGCAAACACGTAGTGTAATGTCCACTCTCCCCTTTTGCACACTGGAGGGTGAATCAATTCGTCTTCGCTTTTGACTAGCAGCCACAGGTGTTGTAAAATCAGTAGTGCTAGTATTTTGAAATATTGAATCTTCTTCTTCTTTTTTAAATGGTGTTGGCGTTGTTGGTGGACTATATTCTCTTAGTTTCTTATGAATTTGCTTATTGCCAATAAGACTTTTGGGAAAGTTTGATACACTTAGAAAGGTGTATAGATTATCGTCAAAGGATAAGAGTCCTTTACGATTCGTCACCATATCACAAATTAAATCAACTAGATTATAACTTTTTCCCTGAATTATAATTCGTTTCCCTGTGCTGTCGACTTGAACTTGATCATCAGTTTCCAACATGAGATAAGATAATACTCTTTTACTCTGTTCTCGATAGGACAGTGGCAATAGGTTTCCAATTTTCAATACAATCGAATTCAATTCCTTCTCCTTTGATTGTGCAGAATCTTGACGAGATGTTTCCTGTTTAGAGGGATGAGTGGCGGGTCTCTCACGATAAGGTTTATGTTTGTCCATACGTCGCAATGCATCTTGGAGTAAAAGCAGTTTTTTGTCATCGGCAATATTCTCATCATTAATGAATTTGCTTAGATTGTCTTCAAAATGTTCGACGGGCGAGAGGACAAGTTCAAATGGTGTCAATTTATAGGGTTTTGCCATTCTCTACAGAAAACTGTTTACAAGTCCTGCAATTATTGGTAGTAAAAGTGTGAAAAAGCTACCGCCTGCCTGAAGGAGCCGTTTTCTTTTAAATTTGCTTCCCTTGTTTTTACAAGCCAAGGCACGTACAGTGGAACGATGTTGCTTTGTCTGTTGTCTAACACCTTCTGGCAGTTGAACATTGCCCTCAGTTAAAGTTAAACAAAGTTCAGATATTAGATTAATGAAATCATTGTCAACACCATGTTTAAGTATGGCCTTCCTAAGCAAGGGTTTTGAAGTGCTTAAAACGGAAAATAAAAGTCGTTGTTCGTGTAGTTTCTTCAGTGTCATAATGGCAACTAATAGCCTTTTCTACTGTTCACCGGAAGATATACTGTAATTTCATTGTCGAAAATGTCGGTAACTACACGTCGATCCTCGGGCGTGCTCTGATTAAGATCCAGCAAAATGTAACCGTAGGGCTTGCTAGTCGCCTGAGTGTACGCTGACAACAGAAATTTTGGGGCGCCGGGGTATATTGTTTATTGAGAGTTATGAGCGAGCTAGAATCACGAACAACTGGATAGATAATATAGATAGTGCAATTCAAAGCAAGGGTTCGCATACATTTGCTCTGATGAAACAGATTGTGTAGAACTAGGGTTATGGAAATGTTTTCATGGTGGGAGCGAACAGTGAACAGTTGTAGCATTTCCTGTGAGAACTGTTCAATGGATTCAGCCAAATCGTCAATAATCAGCCACGAGTTTGGTTCAATACTATTGAAAACATCAAGTCCTCGTATGAATTGTATTGGTATGGTTGTGGCAATAGCTTTTATTTTATCATAGGACTCCTGCCAAATACTATAGCAATAGTAGATTTTTTTCGGTTTTTCCAAAAACATTTTATCGCAATTTTGAATTATTTTAGCTAAAAGTGTTGTTTTCCCCCGACATTGAGGGCCCACACAGGAACGATCTGAAGGGTGTTTTAAATTGATACATGCTGTTGACAACAGTGGGACTATGACTAACTGTAAATCATATGTGTTCCAATGAATAAGTAGTAATTTCCCCATAGATCTATCTATTCAAGAACAACAAAAACAATATTTCATGGCAGCATTTATTACAGCAATATGAAAACAAATATTTGTTCAACATGAACAATGATAACACTTGTTCAACAAGAACCTGACAAAATTTCATGGTCAACATGAAACTCTCTATTTGTTCAACATGAACAATGATAACACTTTATAAATAAACACTTTTGTCCATCATCAGCAAGAACACTTTTTTGTACAACACTTTTGTCCATCTACAGCACTTATTGTCTTTAAACACTTTCTATACAACAACAAAATACACTTGGAACATGAACTAGCACAGTTGAACATTACAGTGAATTTAATGGTAGCCCCCCCCCCGGGAGCCGGTCGCGGGAAGGGTCCCCCCCGGGAGCTGCGATGGGAAAACAATAGTTGTCGTCACTGCTAGAGGCTAGTGGTTGGGTTTATTGGGTCAGTGGTGGTGGTGGTGGTTAGTTGGTTAGTTCAGATTAGGTTAGTTTATCCAGACCAAGTTGATTACGATAGTCAATGCATTCAACGCGGTCTGAAATACGATAGTGGCCATGAGGCAGGACACTCACACCATTCTCGAGCACATAGACTTTGTCAGATATACATGACATTGCATTTTTTTTTCCACTCTCACAGCACAATTTCTATACTGTAGAGAGCGAATTGCAAGCACTTGTGCTCTCGGCACTAGGCTACTTTCTACACAGTCTCTGTACACGCTCAGGTTGAAATTGCTCTTTACAAAATGTGTAGGCACCCCTTTACATGTCTTCTTTTCATCCCCACTGTGTGTTTTTAACGCAATAAACTTTGGGACCCGGGAACACCCCCCTGGATATCAAATCACTCTCCGTCTCTGATTTTAACATTAATAGTTGGTTGGGGGCTTGACGTTTCACCAACTCGGGGTAGAGTGATGGATTCCAGTTGGTGAAATCCATCCGCGAGCTGATGTGTTCCTCCTTTTCTAAATCATCCAATAAATCTTCAGTCCCATTTACCTTTAACAGCAGAGAATCTGTATCCCCATAGTAAACTTGAACCTCCCCCTCCCGTGGCCATTGCACCTTGCACACATTGTAAAAGAACGACAACAGGAGCTTTTTTGAAATTTCTAGTACTGAACTACCTCCTGCTATATTCATGTTCAGTACCACATTTCGCTTTTTCCTGTGTAGAAGAACCATGCCAGCCTCTATGCTCGTGAATGATGTAAAATTGGGATCGGCAATAATTCGTGCACACTCTAGAGGGTCAATCACGACGTCGCAGCGAGATCTGTTACGTACGCTTTCACACATTTTGCCAAACGCTGAATTTAGAATGAGCTTGTACAATTCCTTCTCCACCTTTGAGTTTGCCCTAGAGCGTTTATCGACAAAAGTATCGATAAACGTTTTTGAAATATGGTCGCTGATTGAACTGCAGGACCCTATGTATTTTGGTGATCTTGAAACCATTGTTCACCATCCAGTGCAAAAGCACATGGTGAACAACGATATTCTCCTTAGGGTCCAAATCAGCAATCAGTTTTTACTTAGAGGGGGTCCAATGCATCCCCATATCCTCAACCAATGATCGATTGTAGGGGCTCAGCGAGTCCCTGGTCACTGGTCGATTGATACAGGGAAAAACAAAATCTTTGACAGAGTCGTGAAGCGCCAGCGGAATGTGACCATCAATTTCAAAGAACCATCCTTGTGGCCCGTTGTCCTCGACGGTGGTAATGTCGGGGAACTCACAAGGATTTTCAAGCCATTGATAGTTCCCACATGGCAAAGAGTAGTGGGACATTGCCGAGGGGTATAACGAGTTCATGTCCAAGAACACTGCATTTGACTTTACACCGGTGCTTTGTCCGCTCGGATCGGTTGACAAGACGCGGTCCCCGTGAAAAACATACCCTCCCCTCATTGAACGCTCTACAAAAAGGTGTTGATCTACATCTGTGATTAGGCCTATTTCCTCCCAACTAATTTTTAAAATTAAATCCATCACTAAATGGGGTGTGGAACAATAATATCCTATATCTAACCCAAACTCTGAATAGATTTGGTCTGTGTTCTTACAGACTATATCCAAGAGAGTTAAAACGTCACTGGCCAAGTACAGTCTACAATAATCCCACCCATTTTTACAATTCCCCTTAGCCCACACCTTCTTGGCAAACTCATACTCCTCGGCTGTGCATTCACTGTTGGTCAGTGAATTGTAAAAAGCTTCAATTGGAGGTAGTTTCACCTCGCTTAAGCGAGCGCCAGAACAGTAATAATCATATGCGTATACACCTTTGCTGGTCAACAGGTCATACATTTCACTGTCTGGAAAGTGCTGTTTAAGCAAGGGAAAGCTATCAAAATTGTCGCTTTTCTGCACTTGAATCAATTGAATCAATGCCTTCGGAAAAAAAACTAAAAGAATCTAAAAACCTGATTTTATTCCAGCACGTATGTCCATTATCCCACTGCCTGCCATTTCAGTTCGAGAAGCAACAACTTCTCGGCCGATTTGGGAATAATGTTATAGGTAAATGAATTATTTACCCATGGACTATCTACTCCCCCTCCTCCCTGTGCATACGTGCCAGTGCCGGTAAAATAAATTTTAAGTCATAATTTGAATTGTGGATAAAAACAGGAATAAAAAACTGTTGGCTAACATTTAAATTACACGATTGATGCGCTACCCCCCTAAAATTACTACCCCCAGATGATATTTCCTGCCACAAGGGATCATGGTCTCTGACTTTCCCCCTCTCCCTCTTTTCCCTTTAGTCCCCTTATCCTCCTCTACAAACTCCCCCTTACAAATCAAACATATTTTTTGATTTTTAATCGCGAGACGATCCTCTGCAGACAGCACCATTGGATAATATTCTCAAACGAGAAATAGCGCCATTAGCCGTGCCAATTAGTTTAGTCAATGCCTTGACCATGAACTCGTTCTCATCCAATGTCCCAACTATTTCTAACAACCGCATGGTGTTAGAACTGTCTCTTTGCGTATGTGCACAGGACACTGCAATGGCCTGGTGTTCTTTGATTCGGTTTGGATATTGGAGATCGTTCACCTCCACCAGTTTAGCTTCACAGTCTAAAGATATTTTGTTGCATTTGAGGAGGGTGTTTTGGAAATTTTTTTAAAGCGTAGAATGGCCCTATCCCCAGAAACCGTTTCCACTGTCTGATATCCATGCCGTCTACAGTGTCTCATATGATTTTGCAACTTTAATTCAGTCCAAAATCTAGAGAGCCATGTTGGACAGTAGAAACGTATCCCCCGCCCCTTTTTACCCTCCCCCAGAACTCTACTAATGTCGGTAATCGGATTAAAATGGCCAATTGCATTCGGTTCACTAGGTGGTGTATATAACAACCAAACCCAGTGTCTGACCAAATCAACTGACGGGCCCCTTACGGGGAAAACCACCCCTTCTTTTTAGAACGAACCCCATCTTCAAATTCAGTTTCATACTGAACCACAGTAACGCCGATATTTAAATGGGCATTAGCCCTTTCAAAAAAATATCTATAGATCGTAGCGTTACTGGGTATTTTCCTTCTAAACAAGAAAAATCTACAATTGGGAAATTGGACCCTTCCTTCCCATGTACAGCCCAATGATCTAAATTTGCCTTGGTAGCGTCACGTGCTAGAGGCTCGTATGCTGATATGAGGAAAGCATACCTGGAACACTTTTGATCTGTTTCAAAACAAATCTTCTGGACACCCTTGACAACCTACTAGATCTGGATTATAATTTAAAACTATGCCCTCATCCCTATGCCCCCCTCTTTAAAAAATCTTTCTTAAATTTACAAATATTTACGCTTAAATTTTCAATAAATAAAACTACAGACCCTCTCCCATTTTCGTTATAGTTCTCAAGATGCGCAATAATTTGTCCTACCCACTCGCTAAAAACACCCTCAAAATTTTCTAAATTTGGATAAATTACGCGCATCTCGGAATGTATATAATGATAATAAACTTCACTTTTCCCCTCATTTAAATAGAATACCTTTAAAACAATAGAAACCTTAATTGAATCCCTACCTCCCCACAACTGAATTTGCTTCTCCAGTAGTGCAACGAATTTTATCTACATAGGCATGCACAATTTCTATGGGATCAAACACAAAATTTGCCTCCATAATTGAATTAAAGGGGTCCCCAAACGTCGCAGTGAAAACAACTATATTATTTAATATTGAATTGGACAATTGAAAATCGGGAAAAGTTGTAACCTCTTCTTGTATATTACCCCCCTCCCCCAAGTTGTTCAAAATATTTGGGCTATGCTCCACTTCAGTTGTTTGAAGTGGAAGTAGGTAATCAGTGGGGGAGGGTTCCCTGTAAAATCCTCTAAAATTTGTAAAGTGTTTGGGCTTAGCGAAGGCAAGTCCGCCTCTGAACTAGGAACATTGCCTTGCTCAACTGTGCTAGGTTCTACATTAAAATAATCAACTAAAAACTCATCAATATTAAAAGGTATTTCATCAGAGTTAATGATACCATGCCAGTCGTTGATAGCTGAATTGTCCTGAATGTCGTGAAACTCCATTGCCCCTTCAATGAGTTCTTCCTCTTCTTCACCTGATGACGATGGCGAATAAGGGACCAATGCTCCAACCTATAAATGAAAAATAGCTTATTTTCAGTGTTCAAATCATCCCTACTGTTTTTAAAATTTGGATTATTATTGCTTAAAACACGCTTAATAGCATTTGGTTAATTCAACTGAAAGCAGACAATTTCCAACTTAAGATATTTACAATCTAAAACATCGCTTTACATAGAAGGCGGCAATGTGTTCAAAAAAGAGATAGTCAAATATTTAAACTACTAAAACTAAAATAATTACGTGCTTTTTTTTTTTTTTGCGGCGCTTTTTGGGCCAACAGCGCATCCTGCGGCGCTTTTTGGGCCAAACAGCGCATCCTGCGGCGCTTCTCTTGCCCGCGGCGCGCATCCCCGCAGCGCTTCTCGGGCCCGCGGCGCTTCCCCACATTGCTTCTCGGGCCCGCAGCGCTTCCCGCGGTGCTTCCCACAGCGCTTCCCGACCCGCATTTACATAATGCCCGTCAAAAGTTGATATATTCGCTTAGACTGCATAAGTCGCTATTTTTCTCTAATTCCACACAGATTCAGTGAACTCATGAGTTTAATTATTGTAACCTATCGCGCACGAGTTTTCTGATTTCCAAAGATTGAACTTCAGACGAGGAAAATGCCGGGAACCGTTAGCCTGGTTTCCCCTCACTAGAATTTTGGCAAGATTGAAAGCTATTTAAAAATATTCAGTGTAAATTAGAACGCCGATATATGCAATAGATGGATAAAATGGAATAATCTTTCTCTTAAAACTATGTGATATTCAATTGTGAAGAATAGCATTTTGAGTTTCAAAGGTACCTAAAAATATTCGCTTATGAGATATCGAAGCAATAGCAACAGAGAAAATAGTAAAGATTAGAAAAAAGAGGAGCGGTTTCTTTGCAAAAATTACATTATATTTAGATATCTCCGAGGAGGGGGGAGCAGAGAAAACAGTGGTTGGGGGGTGAGGGGTTAATATCCCGCTGAGATACACTTTTACACAGTGTTGAAAAATAGTGAAAAGAAAAAAAAAACATTGGAAGAAATAGATATATATTTATATAAGATAGTTTGAGAAAAAATACTCACATTTGCAAATCCTGGCTGCACTTGGGTGCTGGATGGTCCAGGTAGTGCGTGTTGGAGGGGACGGGGCGGCGTCGCTATGTTCTTGTGCAGATTGGACTGCGATGTTATGGGATTGCATAGATGAGCCAGCAGGGTTCACCGTCCTTATGGTCCATTCTCTTTTTGGTTTATGCCCAGACTGTATGGGGGCTGGCAGTGATGGGGCTGCCTCCCCCTCTCTTGCTCTATTACTGGGTGGCGGCGACGAGCATTCTTCATAATTGGCCTTAAAGAAGAGAAAAAAGTTAGTATCAAAATAATTTTCCCCTTTTTACAGAAAGAAAGTTAGTACCCTCATCCATATAATTTTGTCTAGAAAAGCACTTATCACTAAGAAGCCCCCTCCTCCACCCTTTTTCAGCAAAGCAAAAAGTAAAATGCATGTTGGTTTGCCATCTCATTGAGTTAATCTTGCGATTTATTCAAGCGTAATGTAGATCAATAAAGAATATATCTTACTACCTTTTATTCAAATGCTATAGTTAAAATCGCTAAAATGTCAAAGAGAAATGGTTCGCACAACGAAGTGAGAAACAATTATCTTTTCATTTTCTATTTTGTCACCATTAAAAGCGTTAACCCATTCCCCAACAAAAATCACGGATTCATGCCCCCTTCCCCTAAATTAGGAAAATTGTTATAGCTAAAAAAATCGCTAAATTTCGAAGAGAAATGGTTTAGACACTGAACTGAAGTAAGAAACAATCATCTTTTCATTTCTATTTTGTCACTATTAAAAGTGCTAACCCCCTCCTCAGCAAAAATCACGGATTCACGCCCCTCCCCTAAATTTAGGAAAATTAACCCACCCTAGGTCTATCGCTAATTTGCAGACAAAATTAGCTGACCGCTATTTTCAGACAAACACTGAATTACGTAAAAGCACTGAAAACCTCGATTGCCTAAAACCAGCTAATGTATACAGACAGGAAAAGGGCTGACAGCTAATTATAGGCTTCGCGCTGGAGCATTATGTCAAAACAGAACGCTTAATAACAACAGTGACGGAAGTCTCAGTTAGAGAAAAGATTACAATATGGAAAAGCTAAATTTTTCGAAAGGATAATTATTTCTTTTTGCGAGAATTTGGTTGTAAAAACAATGATGGAGGGGGGTTAGGTTTTGAGGGTAAAAGAACACCTTTTATTTTTTCTATCGTGTATAAAGATTGTATAGTGATGTTTGTGTTGTATTGGGGGGGGGGTGGGGACTTACCTGAATATACTGGAGTGTGACCACGGAAAATAATTTTATTTTGAAAATAAAACGGAACTTACATGGTAAATTGAGGTTGCCAATGCTTCTAATTCATCAAATTTATCCATTGTTGTTTGAACTATGTCAAAATACTTTCTGATAATTTAATCACATTGCATGTCCGTTATATACGAAATCTCAAGGGCGAATTGTTATGTAACGGGGAAATCATATGTAACAAGCCCTCTGATTGGCTGAGAAAGGACATGTAACCATCCCTCTGATTGGCTGATAAGGAAACACGTGATCTAACGGTTTCCTGGAAACTCATAACATTTGCCTCGAGCAACAACAACAACAACAACAAATGCTGTTTCCTATTTTTGGACACCATGACATTCGCCTCGAGCATGTACATGTCCAAAACAACAACAAATGCTGTTTTCTATTTCTGGACACCTTGACATTCGCTGAGAGCGTGCACTTGCCCAAAACAACAACAACAACAAATGCTGTTTCCTATTTCTGGACACCTTGACATTCACCTCGAGCATGCCCTTGCCCAAAACAACAAATACTCTTTCCTATTTCTGGACACCTTGACATTCGCCTCGAGCGTGCACTTACAACAACAACAACAAATAATTCGACATTAGAAAAAAGAGGTCATTGACCCCATTAACCACTCGTTCTCCCTAGGGAGACTATGCCAATATATGGTGCCCCCCCTGGACCTCCTGAGGCATCCCTACTAAGGATTTAATGCCGTCTGATCACTTTCGATAATTTCCGCAGGAACATCATAAAGATTTCAGCTTAATACCCGAAGCTTCCCAAAAAATATTGCTTGTACACCTTTTTGACAGCTCACAATTAATTAGTGCCTTTTGATTTTGTTCAATAGCCCTCTAAGAATTTGAGGAAGCAGTTGGAAATATTTTGTTTTAAATATACAAGTAATGTGTTTTGAATTTACTCAATGTTCCAATCAGAAAACTTCTGAAAGCAATCTCAAGTAAAAGCAGTCACAGTCACCACCAGGAGCAGTAACAGTCACGCGTAGTCATCTTAACAATGTCACTCGTTTGGTAGTTTCAAAAGAATTTTAAGAATTTTTTTAATGTCTTGATGTTTTATGTTTATACCTTTTTTTTAATTATTACTATTATTACTTTTTTTTTGGGGGGGGAGGGCAGTTGAAACTAGCCTGGGTTAGAAATGTTTGTTTTGAGGGGTGGTGAGTTTGTTTAACATTTCTTGCGGCTTGGTTACAAGTGTGTATTTGGAATTTTGTTTAGTTCATTGGATAGTCCTATATCTTCTTTTTATTTTCTTTTTTTTTCTGAAGGGAGGGGGTTCTCTTAATATCCCTTATTGTTTGGGTCTTTTAGATATTTTTTTCTTTGTTTTGTTGTGTGTGTGTGTGTGTGTGTGTGTTGAGTCTTTGAAGGTTGAAATGCATTATACTAAAAATATTTTTCTTTTCTTTTTTTTAGTATTTTGTGTAATCTCTGTTTTTCTCCTGTTGTTTTCCTGGCCATAGAGCCTTACAAACTCAACACCCTTCAAAACAAACATTTCTAACCCAGGCTAGTTTTTTTCTATGTTGAAGTGTTTTTGCCGTAAATTTATTGGTTGAATATTTTGATTGATGGATAGTCGGAGTGCAGTTGCAGTCAGAGTAGCAGTTGTAGCAGTAGTCACCCTGAAAGTTTCAAGTTTAATCTCTACCCCGTTCCTAAATCACTGCAGTCACATCTTTTTGATATAGCTTGGACAGTGTCTTTTCATTCTGCTCAAGATTCCCTGAAATTTCACCTCAATACTCTTGGCATTTAGATATGCAGGATCATACATTTCCTCTTTGCCCATGATATGTTTTGCATGAAAAAAGAAACATTTGCAAAATTTGCATCCCTCGCCCCGAGGGCTGTGGGGGGCATGGCATCCCCGGAGGCATAATTGTTAGACCTTTAGACTATTCTAAATAAAATGACTTTTCAGATTTTTTTCAATACTATGGGGGCATCTGAAAGGGTGGTAGTGGTTGTCCCCTCATCCCTTTTCAACATCCATTGAAAATTTCAACTTAAATACTTCTTAGATATTGCTACTGCGTCCTTTTAACCACCATCCTGTATATGATGGGTTTTGATTTTGTTTGTCACCCCCTCAATATTTTCTAAAAGTTCTACCTTAATGCCCCAAGCCTTTTTGGAGACTCGAGATCGAACATTCTCTCTTTTTCCAAAAAACAACCTTATCTATGGTTCTAGGCGTTTACCCCCCCCTCCCCCCCGGTGATTAATCCCCCCAGAAAATAGCCCCTAAAAATACCTCTGCTGAAAATGCCCCCGAAAAATACCCCCCACGGAACCCCCCTCAAAATACCCCCAACAAATACCCTTGGAAAATACCCCCCCCCCGGAAAATATCTTCCAGAAAACACCCCCCGGAAATACCCCCGTCGAAAAAAATACTCTCGTGAAAATAAGGCTTTCAAGATTTGGAGTTATTTTCCGTAGGGGAAGGAATTTTGTACTTGTGTATTATGCGCCACTCACTCAAGTGTACGCTGTGTAAAATTCGAGAACATATCGGTTTTTTTCGTTAGTTTCTTCGTTACTTTATAAATAAATATGGGCTATAGATTTGCACATTAGGGGGGGGGGGGAAGTATAGCGGGTCCCTCTGGAAAATACCCTCTGGAAAATACCCCAACGCGGAAAAACCCCTCGGAAAATGTCCCCCCACGGAAGGAAGCCCCTTACGGAAAATACCCCCTCCTGCGAAAATACCCTCGTGGAAAATACCCTCCCCCTTGTGAAAAATAAGGTTTCTAAATTTGAAACTTTTTTTTGGTTTTTTTAGTTTCGTTGAAAATTTTTAAGGAGCGGGAAAAAGAGGAATTTACACACAAGAAGTATCTTAAAAACTTAGAAAAAAAAAACACAAATCCATTTGTGTTGAAAAGACTTTCATATGAACTTCTGCAATTTCTGGCAGTAGCGGGTGCCAAGTTAAAAAAAAATGAAGAAGAAAAAAAATATAGGCGAACAATCATCAAAATTAAGCTAAAACATATGCCACCAAAAAGTTTAAGAAGGTTTGGCTGTCCTTTGAAAGGATAGTTGGCCATATATCCTTGGAACTTTAAAACAAACTAATTTAGAATTATGTCAAAAAACTCTTGGCATTTATAAGTTGTTAGTAGTAATACGTAGGCTGCATACCTCTCTGTTCAACTACTTTAAAATATTGGGAAGTTTAAATAATAAAATAAAAATAAAATAAAAAATTGATTAAATAATAAGGAAGGCTAACTTACGAAAAAAAAAAAAAGCATGCTGTTTAAAAGATTTAATCGAACTCTTTAGTATTGGAAATCAATTAGATCAATTACTTGAACTATCTAATTTTCACAATTTACACAATCCACATTTTCACATTAATCCATATTTTGATGCTTTTCCCACTTATTTTCTTGTTTTCTTATTTTCTTATTTTCATTCTTATTTTCAAATGTCTATCACTCATATAAATCTCGTACAATTCATCTACAAGTACCAAAATTCCTTCCCCCAACGGAAATAAAAAAATAAAACTCAAATAAAATTTTCAAATTTGGAAAGCCTTATTTTCCATGGGGGTATTTTCCTGGGGGGAGGTATTTACCAAGGGGGCTATTTCCCATGCGGGGGGTATTATTTGGGGGATATTTTGCATGGGGGGGATTTTAAACGGGGGGGGATTTTTCATGGGGGTTTCGCCGGGGGCTAAGCTGTGCTTGCTGCTTGCAGAATATTTTGATATCTCCTCCCTCCCCCTCCCACATCTTAGTTACGCCACTTTTAGGGGTACTAGTGAATAAGTAGTAACCTATCTAGTACTTTTCAACCCTACATTCAACCCTACAAGAATATGGTCAAAAGTGTAATAGATATGAAGCGTACAAGAAACAGGTTTTTTTTTGATAAGAATTGCACAATGAATGTATCGTTTGACGTGGACATTTCTTAGGAGCCAATCAGAGAAATTAGAGGTTGCTCAATATACGATAACTTGATTTGTGGTTGGGATTTGAATAAAAGGAATTTGTGTATTAAGTTGGAACTTTAAGAGAGTGCTTAAAGGGAAAGTCAATTCACCAAAAGGAAATATGTGCACGCTCAGGCTGGGGCTGAGTTGCACGGGAGTTGAGTTGCACGGAGGGTTGAGTTGCACGAGGGTTCAGTTAAAGGGGGTATAGTTACACGGGGGTTTAGTTAAATGGGGTCGAGTTTCACGAGGGTTCAGTAGCACGAGGGTTCAGTAGCACGGGGTTCAGTGTACGGGGTTTCGGTTATACAAGGGTTTTTCTCTTTTACTTGATGGTCATTCAAAAAGCGAGGATTTCTGTTAAAATAAATAATTCTTATACATTTTAAAAATAGCTTTACGGGGTTTGAGAGACTCTGTTGTTTTATTCTGTGTGATTTTTTCTTTACTTGGTGGCCAGTCAAAAAAAACGAGGATTTCTGTTAAATAAATAATTCTTATACCTTTTAAAATAGCTTTACGGGGTTTGAGAGACTCTGTTGTTTTATTCTCTGTGATTTTTTCTTTACTTGGTGGCCATTCAAAAAGCGAGGATTTCTGTTAATTAATAATTCTTATACATTTTAAAATAGCTTTACGGGGTTTGAGAGACTCTGTTGTTTTATTCTGTGTGATTTTTTTCTTTACTTGGTGGCCAGTCAAAAAGCGAGGATTTCTGTTAAATAAATAATTCTTATACATTTTAAAATAGCTTTACGGGGTTTGAGAGGCTCTGCTGTTTTATTCTGTGTGATTTTTTCTTTACATGGTGGCCCTTCAAAAAGCGGGGATTTCTGCTAAATAAATAATTCTTATACATTTTAAAATAGCTTTACGGGGTTTGAGAGACTCTGTTGTCTTATTCCGTGTGATTTTTTCTTTACTTGGTGGCCATTCAAAAAGTGAGGATTTCTGTTAAATAAATAATTCTTATACCTTTTAAAATAGCTTTACGGGGTTTGAGAGACTCTGTTGTTTTATTCTGTGTGATTTTTTCTTTACTTGGTGGCCATTCAAAAAGCGAGGATTTCTGTTAAATAAATAATTCTTATACATTATAAAATAGCTTTACGGGGTTTGAGAGACTCTGTTGTTTTATTCTGTGTGATTTTTTCTTTACTTGGTGGCCATTCAAAAGCGAGGATTTCTGTTAAATAAATAATTCTTATACATTTTAAAATAGCTTTACGGGGTTTGAGAGACTCTGTTGTTTTATTCTGTGTGATTTTTTCTTTACTTGGTGGCCATTCAAAAGCGAGGATTTCTGTTAAATAAATAATTCTTATACCTTTTAAAATAGCTTTACGGGGTTTGAGAGAGTCTGTTGTTTTATTCTGTGTGATTTTTTCTTTACTTGGTGGCCATTCAAAAAGCGAGGATTTCTGTTAAATAAATAATTCTTATACATTTTAAAAATAGCTTTACGGGGTTTGAGAGACTCTGTCGTTTTATTCTGTGTGATTTTTTCTTTACTTGGTGGTCATTCAAAAAGCGAGGATTTCTGTTAAATAAATAATTCTTACACCTTTTAAAAATAGCTTTACGGGGTTTGAGAGACTCTGTTGTTTTATTCTGTGTGATTTTTTCTTTACTTGGTGGCCATTCAAAAAGTGAGGATTTCTGTTAAATAAATAATTCTTATACATTTTAAAATAGCTTTGCGGGGTTTGAGGGACTCTGATGTTTTATTCTGTGTGATTTTTTCTTTACTTGGTGGCCATTCAAAAAGCGAGGATTTCTGTTAAATAAATAATTCTTATACCTTTTAAAATGGCTTTACAGGGTTTGAGAGACTCTGTTGTTTTATTCTGTGTGATTTTTTTCTTTACTTGGTGGTCATTCAAAAAGCGAGGATTTCTGTTAAATAAATAATTCTTATACATTTTAAAATAGCTTTACGGGGTTTGAGAGACTCTGTTGTTTTATTCTGTGTGATTTTTCTTTACTTGGCGGCCATTCAAAAAGCGAGGATTTCTGTTAAATAAAATAATTCTTATACATTTTAAAATAGCTTTACGGGGTTTGAGAGACTCTTTTGTTTTATTCTGTGTGATTTTTTCTTTACTTGGCGGCCATTCAAAAAGCGAGGATTTCTGTTAAATAAATAATTCTTATACATTTTAAAATAGCTTTACGGGGTTTGAGAGACTCTGTTGTTTTATTCTGTGTGATTTTTTCTTTACTTGGTGGCCATTCAAAAAGCAAGGATTTCTGTTAAATAAATAATTCTTATACCTTTTTAAAAAGCTTTTTGTGTCTTTCTGAACTTCCTGTGAGAGGCGGGGGTAAGTATGTAGCTTAAATAATTCTAGGAAGAATTGAGTTTTGTGGCTGATGTGGAAAAATGGTACATGTTGAATATTCGGGAAACATACGACTAAGAAACGCTTCACTATAAATAAGGCTATTGTGTTTTTCTGAACTTTCTAGGGCGGGAGTAACTATTTAGTTTAAATAATTCTAGGAGGAATTGAGTTTTATGGATGGTATGGAAAAATGGTATGTGTTAAATATTCGGGTAAACATTCGACTATAAATAAGGCTATTGTGTCTTTCTGAACTTTCTGTGAGAGGCGAGGTAAGTATTTAGTTTAAATAATTCTAGGAGGAATTGTTTTGTGGCTGGTGCGAAAAAAATGGTACGTGTGGGTAAATTAAGTTTTGAGGGGGTAAAAATGGTAGTTATTTAGTACCCAGTAAACAGGTGACTTGAAATGCTTCATTAGAAATAGTTTATTGCTAATGATACCTCCTCGACAGATATTTGTTTTATTGTATTTTATAGCTATTAGCCAAACGTTGCTCTGTGTATGTCACGCCAACTAGTAAATATTTATCGGGGTTTTTATTTTTTCTGTTCAATTATTTTCAGTGTAAGCCAATATAATTACCTCATTCTTTTATTCTAACTTAACTTGTAGGAATAGAGACTTCTAGAATAAGGATTCATTCCCTCGACTAAATCAGTTTTATCATGTATAATGGTGAACAAAAGACTATTAATTCTCCGTATTCTTCTTCTTCTTATCTAGCTAATCGTTGCGCTGTGTTTGTCACACCAACTAGTAAATATTTATCGGGCTTTTATTTTTTCCGTTCAATTATTTTCAGTGTAAGCCAATATAATGCTAGGGGGAGTAAAATGGTAGTTATTTAGTACCCGGTAAACAGGTGACTTGATATGCTTCATTAGAAGTAAGTTATTGCTAATGATACCTCCTCGACAGATATTTTTATGGCTCTAACAATTGAACTCTATGCTTGCCCAGAGACACGATGTGGCTTTTCCACTATTGCTCTATGGCTGGTTATCGACAACGACCTAGTTTATTGCATGTATTAAATCAGTATTTTTTACACAGTGGAACGATAAACACATAACTAATATCTCTAAAAAAGTGAAGATGAAGCATTTTAAGAAAGTGTGTTCACATGATAGTGTTATTGTGGCATTGAATGCTGACAAGGAGAAGTATTTAAACTATGAAATAAGTACAAGTGGTAGCACTATCGGAAACGTATGCGTGCATTGTCATGACAGTAAGGAATTGAATTTCTTTGGAGTACCAAAAAAATTCAACTCTTATGATGGTGGATATGCGAGATTGAGATCTCCGGAGATGATTGCACTCAAAGAGAATGCCAACATAAAAATAATAGTTGACAAAGAGGGGCATCTTCTTGCTAGTGCTTGTGGTAACATGATACCCAGTGTTAAACCATATCGTCAGCTTTCGGGTATTAGCATTCAAATGAAAGCAAAGACGAAAAGAAAGGCCTACTCTTCTACTAATATCATAAACCATATCCTGTCTACGTGCCGGAACTGTTACCCGTGTAAAAATAGTGTGATAATAGACAGTGAAATTGCTAGAAAAATAAAAAGGGCATTGGCAGAAAATATCACTAAGGAATATAAAGATGAATCGATGAAAAACAAAGTACCAGCAAACGTTTGATCAAACAGTCAATGAATCAAATAATACCAAAGACGAAAAGCATATTGACCCTGTCGATGACACACCTATAAAAATTGTGTATGAGTCAAAATGGAATAATGATTATTCTACTGATTACGAACTAAGAGAAGACAATAGCTATAGTATCAAGAGAGAACATGGTGAACCATTTTATGGAACAGATTCAAAATGTCCAAAGTTATTCATTGATATTAATAATGTATAATAATATATATTTTTTTGTATTAATATTCTACATGACATTATTTCATTAAAAATATATTATGCCTTACATTGTTATGTGTTCATTATTTTTAGAGTAAGCTAGCATATCGAACGTTTAGAATGTCTATTAAAACATCGGAGATGTAAGAAAAGGAATTTACATACATCATATATCGGATAGATAGGTTAACATAGAGAAAATCTTAGTATAAGAATGAATAAATTCTCTATCAACATCTATTGACAGATACTTGGGATAGCATTGACAAAATCAAGTATCAGAGTGAATAAGTTCTTTATCGATGTCTTTTGACAGATACGTTTGATAACAATGACATAATTTAAGTATCAATTGAACAAATTCTTTATTAACATTCTTTATCGATATTATATGTCGGATACGTCGGATAACATTGACAAATTCAATCTATTATAATGAATAAATTCTCTACCATCATCCATTGTCGGATTTCTCATTATGAAAAAATTGTAAGTAAGTAAGTAGCAAACTCTTTCTTGAATTCAACTCATGGATACACAATACTGATATTATAAAAAAAAAATTGTAATTTCCAGACTTCATTTACATGCAATAGATACCGAGAGTTCTATGACTCCTCCCCGCAATGACTTCTAGGGTTTTATGACTCCTCCCCACAATGAATTCAGATGGTTTTAGGACTCATCCCCTAGCCATAACTCTCATTCAACCTTGAGCGAAGGTATAAAAGTTTGATGAAGTATTTCTCTACTTAACAACTACATTACTAGCTTCCAAGATGATAGGACTGTATGACACCGAATTTATCGGTTTGAAAAAATCATCTTGTGGTGTTATATTTGAATGTGCATTTTTATTATTGTTTATGGAACACGAAGAAATTGACTGTTATCATTGGATAGTAAAGTATAATATGTTTGAGTATGATAAAAGCTTTTGGAGTACTACATTACGTCATATAAACAGACTGGGATTCTACGATAGAGTGATTACACCACTTAATAATACTGGTCAGGAACTGAGAAATGTTCAGGAGGAAGTCAATGAAATTTGCAGCTTTTTTTCGGGGTTGAAGCACTCTACGTAAAGGGTAATGTACCTACAGATAAAGTTTTAATTCAAAAGTGTCACAGTTACATTCTCTTGATTTTTCAAAGTTCATTTGAATTTCTGTCGTGAAATGCAAGAGTTGGAATATTTCAGTAGTGTTTTGCTGTGGCCTACCGTGTAACAGTTAAATTCTCTTGAATTTTCAAAGCTCATTTTGAATTTCTTTCGTTGAAATGCAAGAGTTGGAATATTTCACTAGTGTTTTGTTGTGGTTTACCTTGT
>JAPEVW010000941.1:0-30567 GCA_027921565.1 Artemia sinica | reverse complement strand
TGAACGTAGATTTAACTAAACTGAAGTACTAAGGTATGTCTTATGTCTAGCTACAAAAATGAAACCTACATATGCTCATCCTCTCTCGCTCTTAAATAAATAGAACAACATAAAAAGAAAATGGACATTTTCAAATAAGCAGTTTTTAAGAAACAATAGACAGACTTTTGACGACCTTTCTTAATTGTGTTGAATGGTATCTGTTTATAAGAAAAGCATTAAGTTAAGTCTGATATTTGCCATCATTACAAATAACCCATAAAATTAATAAGCACAAAATAACGCGGATATTTATCCACTAGGGGACCTAACGTGTGCGAGGGGAGTCGACCCAGCAATACAAATGACACTCGACCAAAAAAAAATATATTCATGTATTTTTAATTATTCTTTGTAAACAAGCATGTACACTGGCTTGTTTTACATCTACATGGCTCTAAAGCAGCCATGGTTTGAAATTCAAATTTTCTTGTTCACTCATTTTGCGGAGCTACTTCAGAATTTGAATTTTTTCTAACACCATTATTCAGATGAAGGTCATCTGTGTAGGTAAAGGAGACCCTTTAAGACCTATCCCTATGCCTCAATTTCTGTGATTAACGGTTTCTTTCGCCGAATTTCTCGCCTTATGCAGAGTTCCAGTCACAGCTGGGTAACAACTCTTCTTTTTTTGCTTCCTTCGGCGACTTTTGCTAAGCTTTCTAGCATGTGTGCTTATGCCACTGCCGCCAATGTTCGTAGTGCTAGCTACCGCTGGCACCACTTATTGGGGTGTATGTGCAGGGTCACTACTTTTAAAGGCAAAAAATGACGCAAAAGATTGCTATGCCACTTACTCGAATGACGCAAAAAGATTGCTATGCCACTTACTCGAATGACGCAAAAAGATTGCTATGCCACTTACTCGAATGGGAGAACCCCTTGTCGGCCCTAATGTTAGTGAGATTCCCGCTCCTACCCCAGCGGTTCTGCAAATATCGGGTTTGGTACTACTCTATTTACAGTATACCCTGTCTCAGGGTATGGTAACGCGATCGAGTGGTCAAATGGCCACTTCTAAAGCCAAATGTACCCGCCTTGGGTTACGGCTGGAAAATTTCTACTCTCTCCTTGGAGGTAATAACCCTCCCTGTCAATATAATAATGACGGCGCCTTGTAGCTCTATTCCTACCCTGCCTGGGTTACGGAAAATACTACACAGTTTGTAGAAAATACCTTACTTGTATTCTTCCAAAAGGGTCACAAATGTAATTAAAGAAACGAAAATAGGTCATTTATCTGAAAGGAAAAGAAACAGGGGTGGAATATAACAGACCCCATTTGCTACTATTATGCCTAAAATTCTTCTGTTTCTACCAAACGTTTCATCGGTCCAGCTAGATTTTGTTTTTCTTTCCGTATTATCTTTTATTTAATTCTTTCAATTCACGGTACAAATACTTTATTATTTAGTAATATACGGCAATACTACATTGCATTTATTACTAACACTAAAAAAATTACTAATTATACACTTGCTTCTACTTGTTAAAAACTGAATACTATTTTTTTTTCATTTTACAATTCTTCATTGAGCCTTTTCTCCATTTTTTCTATTGTACCCAACTCTTTGAGGGGATACAAATTTGTTTCTAATAGCCAAAGTTCAAGCAAAGCTGCTCGAAGTTTTGCTAATTCGAGAGCAGCTAAAAGCGAAGTCCATTTACCTTCCTCCTTTGACAAAGCCATTTCTGTTACAATATACAATATTCAATATTTTTTCTTTTGCGTTTATATCAACTTAAAACAAATTTATTATTTTACTTAACCTATTTTGGGGGACTCTATTATCTCCTATGAGATATTCTAAAGGGTTTCCCTGTAGTAGCTTAGCGGTTATAGGCCTAATCAATTTCTTATATGTCTGTATCTCTCCGAAAATCAAATCTGAATTACAAAGTTTAAATGGCGTAACTAGTTCGCAGTTTTCCTCCAATTTCCGACACGCGCCATTTGTAGCGATAAAAGAATTTATTGGCACACGATATGGCGAACTAATTAGCTATATTGGCTAAATACAGACATATAAAATGGAATAAATAGAGATAAGAAAGGGACAATAGATTATTGAACTTACATGCTTAGTTGTACAGCAACGGGTCACTTCAAAGACAAAAAAATGGTGACCGAGATTATTTGCGGTACTAATCGTCTTAAGTCTGAATACATATTAAAATTAAAAAACACATTTACCCCCACTCCCAAACGCAGTTCTTTCGTCCTGCGCTCTAGGGACTGCCTGCCATTGGCTCAAGCGACCCAAGGACGCAAATCTTCGTCCAATAATCTCTTTAAGATTTTTCAGATGATTCAGGAGTTCACACAGTTTTTTGCCATTTAAACTTCCTTAGAAATATCGTGCTTAGCATTTTGTTTTTGCTACTAATTATCTTAGCGAAATTCGAACGACTAGCGCCGTTGTCTGACTGAAGCTAGAAATGCAATTTCTCTTTTTGCTGATTATGAATTTAGACTCCTGGAAGCGGTATTTGAACTCAATTAGGGAACGTTTAATTTCTGCCCGAATCATCTTTAGAAGGAAAGAATCTTATATTTTAAATATATGGTATTCTACTGCTGGTGCATTTTTAATGAACTAAAGGGTGTATGTTTCTTTCCTTTTCTACATGGCATTTTTAATATAAAAGGGCGCATGTTTTTTCCCCTTTTTCCTTGACATTAAACTTATTTGAAACGTTAAACCCAAACCAATGTCGGTTTGAATGTTTTAATCCTAAATTCCTCATCTCAGTGCCTGAATATGTATTATTTTGGAATGTATGGATGATAAATATTGTGTTGTAAACTTTATGTTTTGCAGGAAAACTTGGCTACTTCCATATAAATGGTGGCCAGTAGTAGAAAGGCCTCAGGAGATCGTGACCCCACACCAAATACGGGCATAGAGTCCCTAGGGAGAACACGTGGTTAATGGGGTCAATGACCTCTTTTACCAAAGGTGGATGATTGTTTCCAGGCAAAGTTTATTAATGTCTTTGGAGTTTGTCCAGCAGAATTGTCTCCGGGACGAAGTTTATTAATATCTTTGGAGTTCGACCAGGAGAATTGTTTCTGGCGAATGTTTTGATCTTAGAGACGAAGAGTTTAACGCTGGAAAGGGTTTCTTAGTAATTTCAAATGTGACAGCGCAGGGATGCCAAAAACAAAAGGAACATGCAGAAATTACGTTTAGGGATTATTTGGGCGAAACCGTTATAGACATTTTATGGAATTATTTTGGCGAAACAGCTAGAGACATTTTAAAAGATGATTTTACAAGATGTTTTAGAAGAGGTTTTGAGTGTGGTCGTTATAATAGACAAGTTCCATTTGACCAGTGTCGTGAGGTCCCCTACCCCAACCCCAAAGGGCCCCGATCCCCCTACCCCAACCCCGAAGGAAGCCCCCGGTCCTCAAAGGTCCCCGGGTTCCCAAAGGGTCCCCCGGGCCCCCATTTTTAATACTTTTTTAAGGCTTTATTATATCTTTTCAGAACAAGTTATTTTCTTAATGTCCATCCTAAACCCATTTTACAAGTTGAAATGGGCGAAACCGTTAAGGCATTTTAGGGAATTATTTCGGCGAAACAGTTAGAGAAATTTTAAACGATGATTTTAGAAGATGTTTTAGAAGAGGTTTTGAGTGTGGTCGTTATAATACACAAGTTCCATTTGAACAGTGTCGTGAGGTCCCCTACCCCAACCCCAAAGGGCTCCAATCCCCCTACCCCAACCCCAAAGGAAGCCCCCCGGCCCCAAAGGTCCCCGAGGCACCCAAAGGGCCCTCCGGGCCCCCCAAAGGGCCCCCAGCGTCCCAAAGGCCCCAGAGCCCCCATTTTTATTACTTTTTTAAGGTTTTATTATATCTTTTCAGAACAAGTGATTTTCTTAATGTCCATTCTAAACCCATTTTACAAGTTGAAATGGGCGAAACCGTTTTAGACATTTTAGGGAATTATTTCGGCGAAACAGTTAGAGACATTTTAAAAGATGATTTAGAAGATGTTTTAGAAGAGGATTTGAGGGTGAAACTCTGTGGTCGTTATAATACACAAGTTCCATTTGAACAGTGTCGTGAGGTCCCCTACCCCAACCCCAAAGGCCCCCGGTCCCCATAATGCCCCTTGAGCCCCCAAAGACCACCGGGACCCCTCTCCCCCATTTTTTTAAAATAATTTTTGAATTTTTTTAACATGGTATTTTTTTAACTTTTTTACGTATCTTAAAATGACATGAAATATGCTTACGGCTCTACCAATCGTACTCTGTGCTTGTTCATAGACACGACGCGGCTTTCCCAATGGTACTCTATGGCAGGTTATCGACACTACCTAGTTTAACACTATTGGAAATGTATGCATGCGTTGTCATGACAGCGAGAAGTTAGATTTCTTTGGATTACCCAAGAATTTCAATCGTGTAAACGGTGGATATGCGAGAGTAACATTACCAGAGAAATTAGTGCTCAAAGAGAATGCAAACTTAAAAATAATTGTCGATGATCGGGGACAACTCCTTGCTACTGTTGCTGGTAACACATTACCTGTTGATACATCCTATCATCATCTTTCCGGTATTAGCAACTCCTGCAATAATGTCATTAATCATATCTTGTCAATATGCCAAAACTGCTATCTATGTAAAAATAATGTGACAATAGACAGTGAAATCGCAGGCAGAATAAAAAGGACATTAGCAGACAATATCATCAATGAATATAAAGATGAATTGACGGAAAGTGAAGCGCAAGTGTACTAATAATGTATAATAATGTATTTAACGTATTTTTATATTAATATTCTACATGTAGTTATTTCATTAAAAATATCTTATGCATTATTTTGTTAACTGTTCATTATTTTTAGGGTATGCTAGAACGTCAAACGTTCAGAATATCTATTAAAAAGGTCAGAGATGTAAGAAAAAGAATTTTTAGAGATAAAGATACTACTAGCAGGCTCAATTTTTCATAGAAGATAGAAAAGTTCAAGATCTCTTCTGAATTTTACCAAAGAACACAATTCATTTCTAATTTCATCAGAGAAAATAAAAAGCTTCCACTTCAGTTTTAAGTTCACCAAGACATGAAAATTTAAAGTTCACTTTTAAATTTTTCCTTAGAAGATAGGAAAAGTTATACTATGATTGTGATTATTTTCCATGAAGATAAAAAGTTTCACTTTAATTCTAAATTTTCTTAAATTCAATTCCGACCTTTCTCAAAGAGTCAAATTTAAAGTTCTGTTCCAAATATTTTCCCGGAAGAAGAAAAGTTCAACTTCGATTCTGAATTTTCTCAATGAAAATGAAATAAGTTATTGATCATTTCTATTTTCCCAAAATAATATAAAAATTTTCCACTTCAGTTCAGATTTTTCTCAAACAGATGAAAAAAATTTAAAGTTCTGTTCCAAATATTTTCCCGAAAGAAGAAAAGTCCCAAGACATAAAAAATTTAAAGTTCACTTCTAAATTTTTCCGTAGAAGATAGGAAAAGTTATACTATGATTGTGATTATTTTCCATGAAGATAAAAAGTTTCACTTTGATTCTAAATTTTCTTAAATCTTAAAATGACATGAAATATGCTTACGGCTCTACCAATCGTACTCTGTGCTTGTTCATAGACACGACGCGGCTTTCCCACTGGTACTCTATGGCAGGTTATCGACACTACCTAGTTTATTGCATGTATTAAATAAGTATTTTTTACGCAGTGGAAGGATAAACACACAATTCATATCTGTAAAAAGTGAAGATGAATTATTCGACGAAAGTATGTGCACATGATAAAATCATCGTCGTCTTGAATGCTGACAAGGAGAAATACCTGAACTATGCAACGCGTGCAAGTGGTAACACTTATAGAAATCTATGCATGCGTTGTCATGACAGCGAGAAGTTAGATTCCTTTGGAGTACCCAAGAATTTCCATCATGCAAATGGTGGATATGCGAGAGTAACATTACCAGAGAAATTAGTACTCAAAGAGAATGCCAACGTAAAAATAATAGTTGATGAAGAGGGACAACTTCTAGCTAATGGTTCTGGTAGCATGTTAGCCGTTGATAGATCTTATCGCTATCTTTCCGGTGTTAGCATTCGAATGAAAGCAAAGGGAAAAAGAAGACATGCATACAGCTGCACCAACATCATAAATCATATCTTGTCAATGTGTCAAAACTGCTATCTATGAAAAATAAAGTGACAATAGACAGTGAAATCGCAGACAGAATAAAAAGGACATTAGCAGACAATATCATCAATGAATATAAAGATGAATTGACGGAAAGTAAAGCGCAAGTGTACTAATAATGTATAATAATGTATTTAACATATTTTTAAATTAATATTCTACATGTCGTTATTTCATTAAAAATATCTTATGCATTATTTGTTAAGTGTTCATTATTTTTAGGGTATGCTAGAACGTCAAACGTTCAGAATATCTATTAAAAAGGTCAGAGATATAAGAAAAATAATTTTAGAGATAATGATACTACTAGCAGGCTCAATTTTTCATAGAAGATAGAAAAGTTCAAGTTCTCTTCTGAATTTTACCAAAGAACAAAATTAAATTCTAATTTCACCAGAGAAAATAAAAAGCTTCCACTTCAGTTTTAAGTTCATAAAGACATAAAAAATTTAAAGTTCACTTCTAAATTTTTCCGTAGAAGATAGGAAAAGTTATACTATGATTGTGATTATTTTCTATGAAGGTAAAAAGTTTCACTTTAATTCTAAATTTTCTTAAATTCAATTCCAACCTTTCACAAAGAGTCAAATTTAAAGTTATGTTCCAAATATTTCCCCGGAAGAAGAAAAGTTCAACTTCGATTCTGAATTTTCTCAATGAAAATGAAATAAGTTATTGATCAATTCTTTTTTCCCAAAATAATATAAAATTTTCCACTTCATTTCAGATTTTTCTCAAAGAGATGAAAAATTTAAAATACTTTTCCAAATTTTTCATAGAAGATAGAAAAGTTCAAGTTCTCTTCTGAATTTTAGCAAAGAACATACTTCAGTTCTAATTTCTCAAGAGAAAATAAAAAGCTTCCACTTCACTTTTAAGTTCACCAAGACATAAAAATTTAAAGTTCACTTCTAAATTTTTCCATAGAAGATAGGAAAAGTTATACTATGATTATGATTTTTTTCCATGAAGATAAAAGTTTCACTTTAATTCTAAATTTTCTTAAATTCAGTTCCGACTTTTCTCAAAGAGATGAAAAAATTTAAAGTTCTGTTCCAAATATTTTCCCGGAAGAAGAAAAGTTCAACTTCGATTCTGAATTTTCTCAATGAAAATGAAATAAGTTATTGATCAATTCTATTTCCCCAAAATAATATAAAAAGTTTCCACTTCAGTTCAGATTTTTCTCAAAGAGATGAAAAAATTTAAAATACTGTTCCAAATTTTTCTTAGAAGATAGAAAAGTTCAAGTTCTCTTCTGAATTTTAGCAAAGAACATAATTCAATTCTAATTTCTCCAGAGAAAATAAAAAGGTTCCACTTCAGTTTTAAGTTCACCAAGACATAAAAAATTTAAAGTTCACTTCTAAATTTTTCCATAGAAGATAGGAAAAGTTATACTATGATTGTGATTATTTTCTACGAAGATAAAAAGTTTCGCTTTAATTCAAATTTTCTTAAATTCACTTCCGACTTTTCTCAAAGAGATTAAAAAATTTAAAGTTCTGTTCCAAATATTTTCCCGAAAGAAGAAAAGTTCAACTTCGATTCTGAATTTTTTCAATGAAAATGAAATAAATTATTGATCAATTCTATTTCCCCAAAATAATACAAAAAGTTTCCACTTCAGTTCAGATTTTTCTCAAAGAGATGAAAAAATTTAAAATACTGTTCCAAATTTTTCATAGAAGATAGAAAAGTTCAAGTTCTCTTCTGAATTTTACCAAAGAACACAATTCAATTCTAATTTCTCCAGAGAAAATAAAAAGCTTCCACTTCAGTTTTAAGTTCACCAAGACATAAAAAATTTAAAGTTCAGTTCTAAATTTTTCCATAGAAGATAAGAAAAGTTATACTATGATTGTGATTATTTTCCATGAAGATAAAAAGTTTCACTTTAATTCTAAATTTTCTTAAATTCAGTTCAGATTTTTCTCAAAGAGATGAAAAAATTTAAAATATTGTTCCAAATTTTTCATAGAAGATAGAAAAGTTCAAGTTCTCTTCTGAATTTTACCAAAGAACACAATTCAATTCTAATTTCTCCAGAGAAAATAAAAAGCTTCCACGGATTATTTTCCATGAAGATAAAAAGTTTCACTTTAATTCTAAATTTTCTTAAATTCAGTTCCGACTTTTCTCAAAGAGATGAAAAAATTTAAAAGTTCTGTTCCAAATATTTTCCCGGAAGAAGAAAAGTTCAACTTAGATTCTGAATTTTCTCAATGAAAATGAAATAAGTTATTGATCAATTCTATTTCACCAAAATAATATAAAAAGTTTCCATTTCAGTTCAGATTTTTCTCAAAGAGATGAAAAAATTCAAAATACTGTTTCAATTTTTTCTTAGAAGATAGAGAAGTTCAAGTTCTCTTCTGAATTTTAGCAAAGAACATAATTCAATTCTAATTTCTCCAGAGAAAATAAAAAGCTTCCACTTCAGTTTTAAGTTCACCAAGACATAAAAATTTAAAGTTCACTTCCAAATTTTTCATAGAAGATAGAAAAGTTCAAGTTCTCTTCTGAATTTTACCAAAGAACATAATTCAATTCTAATTTCTCCAGAGAAAATAAAAAGCTTCCACTTCAGTTTTAAGTTCACCAAGACATAAAAAATTTTAAGTTCAGTTCTAAATTTTTCCATAGAAGATAGGAAAAGTTATACTATGATTGTGATTATTTTCGATGAAGATAAAAAGTTTCACTTTAATTCTAAATTTTCTTAAATTCAGTTCCGACTTTTCTCAATGAGATGAAAAAATTTTAATTTCTGTTCCAAATATTTTCCTGGAAGAAGAAAAGTCCCAAGACATATAAAATTTAAAGTTCACTTCTAAACTTTTTGTAGAAGGTAGGAAAAGTTATATTATGATTGTGATTATTTTCCATGAAGATAAAAAGTTTCACTTTAATTCAAATTTTCTTAAATTCAGTTCCGACTTTTCTCAAAGAGGTGAAAAAATTTAAAGTTCTGTTCCAAATTTTTCATAGAAGATAGGAAAAGTTATACTTTGATTGCGAATATTCTTCACAAAGATATGGAGCTCCACTTTAATTCTGAGTTTTCTCGATGAAGTGTAAAATGTACAAGTTCTCTTCTGAATTTTCATAGAGAAGAGAAAAAAAGTTTTTCAACTTGAAGTACTTGTCTTTTTCACCCACAACTATACTTTACTGCTTTTTGGATACCTCAACACCAAGAAATACTTTTCAAAGACCATTTCAGTGCAAGTTACTTTCTTAATGTCCCTCCTAAACCCATTTTCCAACTTGAAGTACTTATCTTTTTCACCCACAACTATACTTTACAGCTTTTTGGATACCTCAACACCAAGAAATACTTAGGTTAGGCTAGATTAAATTAGGTAGATTAGGTTAGGTTAGGTTAGGTTATCTTACGTACGCTTCACTTAGGTTAGGTTAGGTGAAAGACAGGCAAAAAGTTAGGTGAATGGTTAGGTTAGGATAGACTAGATTAAGATAGTTTAGGTTAAGTTAGGTTAGGCTAGGTTAGCCAACGTACGCGCGCGTACGTAGGCTAACCTAGCCTAACCTAACTTAACCTAACCTAACTTAGTCTATCCTAACCTAACCATTCACCTAACTTTTTGCCTGTCTTTCACCTAACCTAACCTAAGTGAAGCAGTGATAAGCAGATTTACAAGATATGATTAATGACATTATTGCTGGAGTATGCTTGTCTTCTTCTTGTTTTCTTTAAAATGCTAATATCGGAAGATGATGATAGGATGTATCAACAGGTAATGTGTTACCAGCAAAAGTAGCAAGGAGTTGTCCCCGATCATCGACAATTATTTTTAAGTTTGCATTCTCTTTGAGCACTAATTTCTCTGGTAATGTTACTCTCGCATATCCACCGTTTAGACGATTGAAATTCTTGGGTACTCCAAAGAAATCTAACTTCTCGCTGTCATGACAACGCATGCATACATTTCCAATAGTGTTACCACTTGCACTCGTTTCATAGTTCAGGTGTTTCTCCTTGTCAGCATTCAACACGACGATGATTTTTTCATGTGCACATACTTTCGTCGAATAATTCATCTTCACTTTTTTACAGATATGAATTGTGTGTTTATCCTTCACTGCGTAAAGCATATTTCATGTCACTTTAAGATACGTAAAAAAGTTAAAAAAATACCATGTTAAAAAATTCAAAAATTATTCTAAAAAATTGGTAGGGAGGGTTCCCGGGGGTTTTTGGGGGCTCGAGGGGCATAAGGGGAACCGGGGCCTTTGGGTTGGGGTAGGGGACCTCACGACACTGTTCAAATGGAACTTGTGTATTATAACGACCACAGAGTTTCACCCTCAAATCCTCTTCTAAAACATCTTCTAAAATCATCTTTTAAAATGTCTCTAACTGTTTCGCCGAAATAATTCCCTAAAATGTCTAAAACGGTTTCGCCCATTTCAACTTGTAAAATGGGTTTAGAATGGACATTAAGAAAATCACTTGTTCTGAAAAGATATAATAAAGCCTTAAAAAAGTATTAAAAATGGGGGCTCTGGGCCTTTGGGACGCTGGAGGCCCTTTGGGGGGCCTGGAGGGCCCTTTGGGAGCCCGGGGGACCTTTGGGGCCGGAGGGCTTCCTTTGGGGTTGGGGTAGGGGGATCGGAGCCCTTTGGGGTTGGGGTAGGCGACCTCACGACACTGTTCAAATGGAACTTGTGTATTATAACGACCACACTCAAAACCTCTTCTAAAACATCTTCTAAAATCATCTTTTAAAATGTCTCTAACTGTTTCGCCGAAATAATTCCCTAAAATGCCTAAAACGGTTTCGCCCATTTCAACTTGTAAAATGGGTTTAGGATGGACATTAAGAAAATAACTTGTTCTGAAAAGATATAATAAAGCCTTAAAAAGTAATAAAAATGGGGGCCCGGGGGACCCTTTGGGAACCCGGGGGACCTTTGAGTACCGGGGGCTTCCTTCGGGGTTGGGGTAGGGGGATCGGGCCCTTTGGGGTTGGGGTAGGGGACCTCACGACACTGTTCAAATGGAACTTGTGTATTATAACGACCACGCTCAAAACTCTTCTAAAACATCTTCTAAAATCATCTTTTAAAATGTCTCTAACTGTTTCGCCGAAATAATTCCATAAAATGTCTATAACGGTTTCGCCCAAATAATCCCTAAACGTAATTTCTGCATGTTCCTTTTGTTTTTGGCATCCCTGCGCTGTCACATTTGAAATTACTAAGAAACCCTTTCCAGCATTAAACTCTTCGTCTCTAAGATCAAAACATTCGCCGAAACAATTCTCTTGGTCGAACTCCAAAGATATTAATAAACTTCGTCCCGGAGACAATTTTGCTGGACAAACTCCAAAGACATTAATAAACTCTACCTGGAAACAATAATCCACCTTTGGAAAAAGAGGTCATTGACCCCATTAACCACGTGTTCTACCTAGGGACTCTAAGCCCATATTTGGTGTGGGGTCACGATTTCCTGAGGCCTTTCTACTGCCGGTGTAAACCCTTCCCACGCAACAATGCCCCCACTGGAGTTTAAACTCCTGGAAATACCCCTTACCACCGCAGAAAATACCTCCCTGAAAATACCCCCCGCAAAATACCCTCCCTGCTTAGAAAGTACCCCAGGAAAACACCCCCTATCTGGAAAATACCCCCTGCGTATAATATATATATCCACAAATAATATCCCCTCGGTTAATCCCCTCCCACCTCCCCGGTGGAAAATAAGGCTTTCCAAATTTGAGAATGTTTTCAGTTATTTTCTTTGTAGGGGGGAAAGGAATTTTGGTATTTGTGTATAATATGCCAATCACTCAAGTTTACGTTGCGTTAAGCTCGAAAAAAAACCGGTTTTTTAGTTAGTTTTTTCAGCTTAGCGTAAGACAAGACAAATACAAGTGACAGAATGAATGAGAAGTATATAATTTTGGCTATATGTTTGCTCAAAAGGGTAAGGGGTAAAGTATTTTAACAGTTTGAAGTCAGAAAACAATTCTTACTTCATAATATGCAGAAAAATTGTACCTAACACATCTTGCATACAGACTCGCTATTCTTTACCCCACTCCCCCAACCCCTTTAATGTGGAAATATATAGCTCAAATGTGTTTCTGAAGTAACAAAGAAACTAAGGAAGAAACCGGTTTGTTCTTGAGCTTTACACATCGTAAACTTTAGTTAGTGGTGTATAATACACAGGTTTCAGAATTTTTCACGGAAAGAGAGAGAGAGTCGGATTTTCGGAACCGATTAGAAAATAAATTAAAACGAACAAGTTTTTTTAACTGAAAGTAAGGAGCAATATCGAAACTTAAAACAAATAGAAATTATTACTTATATTAACTGAGTTGCCCCATCCACAAGACCTTGCTCTTTACGTTAAAGTTTTTATATTTTGTCCTAATTCTTTAAGAATGATTCGTGAAACACAATGGCTGTTTAATTAGAATGATAAGCTTTGTTTTAAAATGAAAAAAGCGTAAAGAGTGAGGTCTTGAGAAGGAGGCAAACCCTTTCAAGTGAACACTGTGTAAAACTCGAGAAAAAAAACCTGTATCTTCGTTAGTTTCTTCGTTACTTTAGACAAAATTTGGGCTATATATGTGCACATTATGGGGGGGGTAACTCTATAGCAGGTCTGCATGCAAAATATATTAGGTACAATTATTCTGCATATTATTAATTCCGTGGAGGCTGTGTTTCCGGGAGGGAGGGGGGGGGGGGGTGAAACACCTAAAAACCATATAAATATGGTTCATATTTTTGATTCTACAAGGATATAAAAAAATATGAGGAATTTTGTAGTTATTTATTGATTTTTCTATATAATCAATCTTTCAAAATACAATAGTTTTACAATATTCAGTATTGCAATGGAGTTTTTCAATTTGAGCTCCTTCAATGTCAAATCACTTCTCCAGGTAATACTTTCATCCCTTTAGACTATTTTTGGGAAAGTCCAGAGATTCATTCAATCTTTCTAAAAAGTCCATATGTAAAACTCCTTGCCAGTCGAAGAAAATGGTTGCCGTTACTTTATCAGAAAAATTTCACGTATTTTGGAATACACCTCCTACTATTGCATTTTATGATGCAGTGAGGGTAACTTTGGACCAAACAATCAGAATTGAATGATATGGGGTGCTGAACATGCCAAGTCCATGAAACTTTATGATAGATATGAAAATTATACTTATGTTTTGAAAAACTTGAAAATCTTCTTGTAAATAGTTACCAAATAGTACCATGAAAACTGATGCTTCATACGAATCTTAAAAGTTAATCAATTAATAAAAACAACAGAAAAATTCTGAGAAAAAGTAAAGATCGAAGTTGGAACTTAAAATGAACAAAATTATTACTTTACAGTCTATCTAACATATATAGATAAAACTAGCACAAAATAAATCAACTGATGACGTTTCCCTGTGTTTGTAGGATTATAGAAATGTAGCGCTCTACTGTAAACACAAAACAATATAGGTGAATTTGTACAGCAAAAGTAAACCCATTTAAGGACACCTTATACAGAATAAAAATATAGCTACAAATATATCCTTTATTTAGGGATATTTCTTGATTATATTGTAGAGAAGTAAGCCATATTGATAGTATTAGAACTATAAACTATTTTTAGAAATGTGTCGTAACTTGAATATTCACCGTTCTATAGAAAAAATAACTGCATTTAAAGAGTTTCTTATTATGGTTTAATTGTTTTCCTTTTCAAGTAAATTCTAAAGAATGTTTATTTAGAATTTATACATTATAAATTGTATATTACTCATTATTGGTATTATAACTTGGGAGACCAGCTAGGGAAATTGCCTATTTCTTACCTCTGAAGTTTATTTAATACTCCGTTAATATAGGGCATAAGGTGCTTTCCTTTGTGGGCAAAATGTGAAAAACGATGATGGCTAAGGTAGAAACCTCACTGTTTTTCTGTTTATCTTATTTATATTATAAACAGTAACGCTTGAAGTAGCGCTTGCTTCAGATTTGGACAAAGGTGGGGCTTTTGCAGTTCATTTCAGTAAACCCAGTTTGCAATACCATTTATCTTACCCAAACGAAAAAGTGATCTTTTTCGAAATTTTTGATTTATTTCTCAGTAAAGATTGTCTTTTCTATTTAGGGACAGGTCAAAGAACTCCCAAATCTTAAAGAACAAATTTCTGTTGAGCTAGAAAAAATGCCACAAATGTGTCTGGATATGCAAGGCCGTCCGCTTAGTGAACCTTGTTTGTGAAAGCTATTCGCCAGGACTAACTTTCTTAGCTGCAACTAAATTTAATTTTTTTTTAACACTACCACCCCTCTATCCTTGTGAAAAAGATTATTGTAATGTTGCTTCTACATTAAATTCAAATTTAAACCGGGTACTGATTAATTTGAATAAACCAAGTTTTTCCAAGGGAATTAAAGAGCGAAGTTGAAACTTAAAACGAAGAAAAATTATTATTTCACAGCCTATTAACCATATATTGATAAAACTAGTGCAAATAAACCAATTGGTGATATTTCTCTATGTTTGTAGGACTACTAAAAACTACTGCTTTACTGAAAAAACAAAACAATGTAGAAGTTTTGGTACCGTAAAAGTAAACCATTTCAGGACACTTTCAGCAGCAAAAAATAAAACATTTTAGGACTGTTGCTTAATTTTTTATTTATTTTGGCATCACCTCCTCGCAATGAGATCAGTTCAATGATTGACTATCGTTTTGGATCTAAAAAAGACACTTTTATGATAATTTTGTAGTCAAGCTCACAGTGAAACATTCTTGATAGCATTAGGACTACAGACTCGCTGTAGAATTTGTATCACAACTTGAAATTTTCCGCTGTGTAGAAAGGAATAACTGGTTTTCCAGAGTTCATATTATGATTTATTCGTTGCTTATTTTGAGTAATACTAGGTGAGATCAAGATTTTACCTGATAAACCAATCTATTATTTTTATGGTGTTTAATGATTTGTATACTTATTAGGATACCATTTATTTTTATGCCTAAATTTGAACCAACTCTCCCTAGATCTTCATAAGAGTAAAGTGGCGATTGCTGATCTCACAGAAAACCCATCTTACCGGTAGTAGAGAAGAGGAAAATATACAAAGATCACTTGTTGCTCTGGTCTGGAAGGAGCACGAGAAGGAATGGCGTTGGCCCTGCGCTAAATAGTCTCGCAAGAAAGTCATTACTCTTGCAAGAAGCCGTATCAAAAACACTAATGAAGGCTCACTTTGGATACAAATACAGTAAAATAACTATTGTTGTATGCTATGCCCCGATCAACGATTCCAATGACACATTCAACAAAGAGTTCTACTCTGCTCTGACAAGATGCCTCATGACAGTTTTCCTACACGATATAACTGTACTTTTTGGTGACTTCAACACAACATTGCGTGATGATAGGGTGTTTTTCATGGCACAATGGCCTTGTATCTCCCGAACACACTTAACGAAAACGGCCTTCACCTACTTGGACTATGCCAATTACATGACCTTGTTATTGCAAACTCCTACTGTCAACACAAACCATCGACCAGTACATGTGTTATAGCAATGACGTTGCACAAAGAAGATCATGGACGGTTTGATTATGTATAAACACTGGAGATCATCGCTGAAGAACTGCAGAACTTACATATTCGCAGAACTCAGAAGGCAGACCACAGGCTACAGTTTGCGGAAGTCCAAATCGACCCTCAGCACAATTATCAGAAAGATTGCCAGTTACTAAAGATAGTGGGAGACTCCAGGAGCCAAATACTCGCCTGAAGTTTAGTATTGAGGTATCAAATCGCTCTGAGGTCCTTGGCATACTTAGAAGCAGTGAAGACACCTGGAAGTATTTTAAATCACAGATGAGCAAGTAGCATAATTGATGCTTGGCAAGAGAGAATTTTCAAAGTAGAAGGAGAGAAGACGGAGACGTAAGACTCTCTGGGGACAAGGCCACTTATCGGAGGCTTAGTAAATTGCGATACAGTCTCATTCATTCAGACCGAACTCAGTTTGTTACAGGGAAAGTTGATAAAATTGAAACACTGCAAAATGAATGACATGTTTAGCCATTTTCACGCATCTCCGAGATCTTATAGAAAATAAAACTTCCACATTGGGACTTATCCAGGGAGGGGACACTTGTCCCTGATGAAGGCACTTGTTTTGAGAGGTAGCAAAACTACTTCTGCTCCCTTTTAAATAATACTATCCCGTCTGTCTCTCCAAATAATATTACCAGCCAATCTAGTAGTCAAGGACCTGAAGCAGATATTCCTTCATATGATCCTTTCAGCTTTTATGAAATTGGAAACGCAGTTAAAAGGCTCAAGAATAAGAAAGATGCTAGTATCTGTGGCTTAAGCTCTGATCTGCTGAAATATACTGGTCCTAAAATGCTCCTGATTCTCCACACTCTGTTCTCCACAATTTGGCAAACCAATATAATTCTTAAAAATTAGCAAAAAGCTGTCATCATCTTCTTATGGAAACAGAAAGTCTCTAGAAACGACCTGTTCAAACTACTGTGGGATAACTCTGCTGTCAGTCCCAGAAAAAAGTTTCTCAATGGTCCTGCTGGATCTTTGTTGCAATATAGTTCGTGGAATTCAGCAACCTGAGTAAGCTGCTCTTTTGCCACATCGTTCAACGATTGCAGAGTCTGAGAACGATAAAAAGTCTACGGTGGTAATAATATTTGATTTTCTAATAAAGTTGGGTTTTAGTTTTCAAAAATTAGAACGTCCACGTTTAAAATACATCTGATCTTATGAATAATATTTGATTTTTAAAATAAAGTTGGGTTTTAGTTTTCAGAAATAAGAACAGCCACGTTTAAAATACATCTGATTCTATTAATAATATTTGTTTTTTTAATAAAGTTGGGTTTTAGTTTTCAGAAATAAGAACATCCATGATTAAAATACATCTGATTTTAATAATAATATTTGATTTTCTAATAAAGTTGGGTTTTAGTTTTCAGAAATAAGATCATCCACGTTTAAAATACATCTGATTTTATTAATAATAGTTTATTTTTCTTTTTAAAGTTGGGTTTTAGTTTTCAGCAACAAGAACATCCATGTTTAAAATACATCTGATTTTATTAACAATATTCGATTTTTAATAAAGTTAGGTTTTAGTTTTCAGAAAGAAGAACATCCACGTTAATCATCGATCTATAAATTTGACTTTCCTGATTTATTAATAATATTTGATTTTTAATAAAGTCGGGTTATAGTTTTTTGAAATAGAACATACACGTTTAAAATACATCTGATTTTATTAATATTTTTATTTTCTAATAAAGTCATTTTTTCAGAAATAAGAACATCCACGATTAAAATACATCGGATTGTTATATAATATTTGATTTTAATAAAGTAATAAGTTGGGTTTTAGTTTTCAAAATAAGAACATTCATGTTTAAATACATCTGATTTTATTAATCAAATTGTATTTTCTGATAAAGTTGGGTTTTAGTTTCAGAAATTGGAACATCCATGATTAAAATACATCTGATTTTAATTATAATATTTGATTTTCTAATAATTTTGGTTTAGTTTTCAGAAATAAGAACATCCACGTTTAAAATACATCTGATTTTATTAATAATAGTTTATTTTTCTTTTAAAGTTGGTTTTAGTTTTCAGCAACAAGACATCCATGTTTAAAATACATCTGATTTTAATTATAATATTTGATTTTCTAATAATTTTGGGTTTTAGTTTTCAGAAATAAGAACATCCACGTTTAAAATACATCTGATTCTATTAATATATTTATTTCTCTGATTTTATTAATAATATTTAATTTTTTATAAGTCGGTTATAGTTTTTGAAATAAGAACATCCACGTTTAAAATACATCTGATTTTATTAATATTACTTGATTTTTAATAAAGTCATTTTTATTTCAGAAATAAAACATCCACGATTAAAATACATCGAATTTTTGTAATAATATTTGATTTCTTAATAAAGTTGGGTTTTAGTTTTCAAAATAAGAAAATTCATGTTTAAATACATCTGATTTATTAATCAAATTTTATTTTCTGATAAAGTTGGGTTTTAGTTTTCAAAAATGGAACATCCATGTTTAAAATACATCTGATTATAGTGATTAATAATTAATTTTTTAATAAAGTGGGATTTTAGTTTTCGGAAATAAGAATATCACGTTTAAAAATACATCTGATTTTATTAATAATATTTGACTTTCTTATTAAAGTTCGGTTTTAGTTTCAGGAAATAAGAACATCCACGTTTCAAATAAATTGATTTTATTAATAGTATTGATTTTTAATAAAGTTGGTTTTAATTTTAGTAAATAAGAACATTCAAGTTTAAATATATCTGATTTTATTAATAATTTTTAATTTTTCTTATAAAATTGAGTTTATTTTTCAAAAATAAGAACATCCAAGTTTAAAATACATCCGATTTTATTAATAATTTCAATTTTGATAAAGTTGGTTTAATTCTCAGAAATAAGAACATCAACTTTAAAATACATCTGATTTTATTATATAGTATTTGATTTTTAAAATTAAGTTGGGTTTTAATTATCAGAAATAAGAACATCCACGTTTAAAAATATATCTGATTTTATTAATAATATTTGATTTATTAATGAAGTTGGCTTTTAGTTTTCAGTAACAAGAACATCCACGTTTATAATACATCTGATTTTAGTAATAACTTTGAATTTTTTTTTAATAAAGTTGAGTTTTAGTTATCAGAAATATGAACATCCACCCTTAAAAGACAGCTGATTTTATTAATTATATTTGATTTTTTTAATAAATTTAGATTTTAGTTTCTCGGAAATTAGAACATCCACATTTTAAATAGATACGATTTTATTTAATAATATTTTATTTTTTTTATAATAAAGTTGGGTTTTAGTTGTTCAGAAATAAGAACATCGCACCTTTAAAAATACATCTGATTTTATTAATGAGTATTTAATTTTTAAAATAAGTTGGATTTTAGTTCTGAGAAATAAGAACATCCACGTTTAAAATACATCTGATTTTAATAATAATATTTGATTTTTAATAAGGTTGGCTTTTAGTTTCAGTACCAAGAACATCCACGTTTAAAATACATCTGATTTTATTAATAAAATTGAACTTTTTAATAAAGTTGAGTTTTAGTTTTCAGAAATAAAATTATCCACCTTTAAAAGACAGCTGATTTATTAATTATATTTGATTTTTTTAAGAAAGTTAGATTTTAGTTCTAGGAAATTAGAACATCCACATTTTAAATACATATGATTTTGTTAATAATATTTGATTTTTTTTATAATAAAGTTGGGTTTTGAGTTTTCAGAAATAAGAACATTCACCTTTAAAATATATGGGATTCTATTAATAATTTTCAATTTTCTAATAAATTTTGATTTTAATTTTCGGAAATAAGAACATCGTTGTTTAAAATACATCTGATTTTATTAATAAGATTTGATTTTTGTTAATAAATTTGGGTTTTAGTTCCTATGAAATAAGACCTCCACATTTAACAAACAAACTGATTTTATGTATAATTATTTGAATTCTATATAATTTGGGTTTTAGTTTTAAGATATAAGAGCCTTTATATACACCCTAATTCTACACAATACTTTTCAAAAAACATTACTATATCATTTCCATTATAGGGGCTGTCATATAAGCACTAGGTTAGGTTTACAGTAAGTCAACTGCTTTAAAATTAAATTCATTTAGGTTAGGTTACATAGACAACCAGAGTACTTGCAGTCAAATAGCTTTATTCACATTTAGAAAAGTAAAAATACTGACAAATTTTCACTACCACGTCTGCTGTCCTCTTAAGAGTTAGGTTCATTTAGGTTCGCTTATCGTGGTCCACGATAAGTGAACCTAAATGGACCAAACTTTTTGCAAGTCAAAAAAAAATTCAGTTTGGCATCAGCAGCCCTGATGCCAACTAAGATTGCACATACTAAGAGGAAGAAAGACAAATAAAATAATTCTGTATAAGAAGTCAGGGTAATTCTTCCTAAAAATTGGCTACTCACTGAAATCACCTCCGACAATCTTTCCTCCCCCCCTACAGTGAACTTCCAGTGAAAAATATCCGCCTGGCTGTAAAAAATGGACAGATTATAAAATTTAAAATGGCAGTTAAACTTCTACAATGGGTGTCCCTAATTGTTTAGTACTTAAGGAGGGAGGAGATGTCCAGACCGTCCCCCCTCCTTTTCAGAAGACTCTCCCGTGGAAAAATCTCCACATAGTTCTTAATAAAATTACTATCTTTGGCAATGGATGGAATATAAAACTTAAAATGGCACTTAAACTTCTACAATGGTCCTTCACTAATTATTTTAAATTTAGGGAGGGATAGAGATACCTCAAAGGGTACATTTTAAAGCCAGACCATACCAGCTCTCATTGAGCTTTCAGATATATACATAATTAGTCCTAATTATTTAAAAACAAGGAGAGGTGGAAGTAGAAACTGATATATAATTTCAAGGAACGTAATGAGGACATAGTTTTTTTCAGGGGGAGGAGGAGTACAGTAAAACCTTTAAGAGCAAATCTAAATTTGAAATGGGTATCAATTCAAGTTGATCTCTAGAATAATTTCTGGTCTAGGCTTTTATTATGAAAGTAAAGAGTAAGATTCAACCCAAAGTGAAGTAGAATCTATTCCATGTAAGAGGGGATTGTCCCTTGCTCAATCCCACCTTCCTCTCACGGTCGCAAAAATTTCGTAACGGTCTAATTTGATCAGAATTTTTTTTAGATTTGAATATCTTATCCTGCACAGCAGGGGCGTAATTTGCTATGGGGCAGGGGCTCACGTGCTACTCCCAGACCTCGGTTTTCCCCCACCCCTAGACCTCAGTTTTGCCTTCCCCAGCTAAAATTTAGTTTCTTCCAAAATCTTGTTAAAACTAGGATAAATCTACATTATTCAAGCACCAAAGAAACAGATTAGTTTTTTTGTAGTACATATTTACCTTTATTGTAGTACAAGTACCTTTGTATTACTTTTATAGTATTAAATATTACCTTTATGGTACCAAATGGTTTTTTTAGTTTTTACTTTACATTTTCACATGATTTTGGAAAATTTGTTCCAACTTTGTCCCACCTCCCCTTGAAATTCGACAAAATTACGCTACTGCTGCCCACTTTTAAATATTTTTGGCCACGTTAATAGGGCACTAGAAAAATGATTTTGGTTCGAATGAGCCATTAACATCTCTTTATGATGTTCTAGTAGCTCTCTAGTAGTAAGGCATCTATTGGCGCAACGACCACAAGAATATGTGTGCAGTTTCGACTTCACAAGAATATGTGTGTAGTTTCGATGAGCACAAGACCTGCCAGACAGGTTTCTGAGCAACACCCTTTTTCTGAACCAATCAGAGACAACGAACCAAACTAATCAGATCACAAAAGACGGGTTTGGTTAGGAATGCATTGCAGATAAATTCAGAATGCTGAAAGGAATGGTACAGTCAGAATTGTTTTATCTTGTATCGTTACGAAGAATATAATGATGAAGCCAAGATGGGAATAATATGAATATTATTGTATTTGGATGGGATAATAGTGGTAACAGGGTTAAAAGACTGAATGATCTTAATTGGTGTTTGATGATAGGATGAAAGAGAGGACAATAAAGTTCTTATTTTTATTTTTAAATTAGATCATATGAAAGTGGTAAAGGGATTAAAATTGTTGATCAATTAAGCGAGTCTGAGGGATTGGTAAGGTCTTATGCAATGTGCAAAAATGTTAGAACCACATCATATGTATTATTCTATGGAAACGGTTAGCGATGAGAAAAGATCTTGTGACTTAACCTGGCAATACTCCTTGCCTGGTGTTCTGTATAATACACAAGTACATAATGATGGATGGGGCAATTTATAATATTCTTTAGCAATGTAATATACTAAAAAGTTGAAATTAATAGAGTCAGGTGCCAAGATGACCTTGTGAAGGACCTAGCTTTACTTCTCGGTGTGTGTTCTGTATAATACACAAGTACCATTTGAGCAGTTTTGTCAATATAAAATATGCTTTAGTATGGAGTAAGCTAAAAAGTTGAAAAAATAGAGCCATAGGCACCAAAAAAAGATCACGTGACTTGACTTAGCTCTCACTTCTTGGGTTTGGTTCGCTATAATAGACAAGTACATAATGTGGGATGTAGGCGATATAAAATATTCTTTAGCATTGAAGTATACTAAAAAAAGTTGAAACTAATAAAGTTGTAGATGCTAAAAAAAAGAATTTTATTAAAGAAATTCAGAACAATCCTTAGAAATCCTTAGAAATCAATTAGTGAGATGATTATTGGATTTGAGCTATCAGGGACCACAACCACCAACGAACCTAACCATCAAGAGCTTCAACCTCCAAGGGTCCCCTCTCCCCAACCTCCAAGGGGCCACCTCTCTCCAAACGTTTTGGGCCCCTATCCCTATTTTTTTATACTTTTTGTTTTGAAGTGTAATTTTTTTTTTAATATGGTAATTTTATTTAACTTTTTTTAAAATGTCTTAGAATGACATAAACCATTGCTTGAAAAATAAGAAATTCACATTTAATATGTTCCAAATTCAAAATGAGAATGATATAGAAATGTTAGTCGTGACTTTTTACTATTAGAAAATAATGTTTGTAGTAGTACTTTCTTTTTTGACTGGATTTTTTTAGAGAGAAAAATAATTCAATTTTTTCTTTTTTACGTATCTTAAAAAGAAATGAAATATTCTTGGCGGCTTGTACCAATCGCACTCTGTGTTTGCTCATAGACACGACACGGCTTTCCTTTGGTACTCTACGGCGGGTTATCGACACTACCTGGTTTTTTGTACGTACTAAATTAGTAATTTTCTACATTGGAAGGATTGACATCTGCATTATATTTTTGGTTAAAAGTGAAGATGAATTATTCGGAGAAAGTCTGTCACATGATAAAGTCATCGTTGCCTTAAATGCTGACAAAGACCAAGATTTGAACTACGAAACAAGCACTAGTGGTAACACTATTGGAAAGGTATACGTGTGTTGTCATGACAGCGATAAGCTAAATTTCTTTGGACTACCGAAACATTCAACATTGCTCTTTGTGGATATGTGAGAGTGAGAGCAAAAGAGATGAAAGTGGTAACAGAGAATGCCAACATAAAAATATTAGTATGAGAGATGGGAATCTACTTGCTATGGTTCTGGTAACAGGTTACCTGTTGATAGATCCTATTGTCCATTGTTTTGGGCAACACAATCGAATGACAGCAAAGGGGAAATGAAAAGCCAACTGTTGCACTAATGTAATAAATCATATCATGTCTACGTGCCAGAACTGTTACCTGTGTAAACAAAATGTGTGAATAGACAGTGAAATCGCTAGCAAAATTAAAAGGGCATTGGTATACAATATTTTCAATGAATATAAACATGATTGGATGGAAAATTAAGCACAAGAGAAACGTTATTACTACTATTGATCATATAGTCAATGAACCCAATAGTACCAAAGATCAAATTCCTATTGAACCTGTAGGTGACACCTCAGTAAAACATTTTGCATGACTCAAAATGGATTAATGATTATTCTACTGGTTATGAAGTAAGAGAAGAGAGTAACTATAGTATCAAGAGAGAACATGATAAATTATTTTAATGAATAGATTCAAAATGTCCAAAGTTGTTCAATGATGCTAATAATATATAATAATCTATGAAGTATATTTTTTAGATTAATATTCTACATATATTTATTTCATTACAAATATATTATAAATTACTTTGTTACATGATCTTTATTTTTAGGGTATGCTAGAACGTCAAACGTTTAGAATATCTATTAAAAAGTCGGAGATGTAAGACAAGGAATTTTCAGAAACATAGATACTACTAGCAGGCTCATTGAGGATATATTAGAAAATTAGATAGGTTAACAGAACATTTACCAAAGTCTGCGAGAGATGAGCTGAATTTGTTTTCTCAACAATCTACATAGACAAGGAAACACCCGTCCAGGCACACAGACAGAGAGAGTTTTGGTTTTCAGAAATAGGAACATCCACGTTTAAAATACCTATGATTTTATTAATACTATTTGATCTTTTAATAAAGCTGGGTTTTAGTTTTCAGAAATAAGAAAATCCAAGTTTAAAATACATCTGATTTTATGATTAATATTGGATTTTTTTAATAAAGTTTCGGTTTTAGTTTTCGGAAATAAAAACATCTACGTTAAAAATACATCTGATAAAAAAAAAGTTGAGTTATAGATTTCCGAAATAAGGACATTCACGTTTAAAATACATCTGATTTTATTAATGATATTTGAATTTTCAAAGAATTTGGGTTATAGTTATCAGAAATAAGAACATCCACGTTTAAAATACATCTGATTTATTAAAAATATTTGATTTTTCAAAGAGTTGTATTTTAGTTCTGAGAAATAAGAACATCCACGTTTAAAATACATCTGATTTTAATAATAACATTTGATTTTTAATAAGGTTGGGTTTAAGTTTTCAGAAATAAGAACATTCTCTTTTTAGTTTTAACGTGTTAAAAACATCCACGTTCAAAATACATCTGATTTTATTAATAATATTTGATGTTTTCTTAATAAAGTTGGGTTTTAGTTTTCAGAATAATAACATACACGTTTAAAATACGTCTGATTTTATTATTAATATTTGATTTTTTAATAAAGTTGGGTTTTAGTTTTCAGAAATAAGAACATCCAGGTTTAAAATACATCTGATCTTATGAATAATATTTGATTTTTAAAATAAAGTTGGGTTTTAGTTTTCAGAAATAAGAACATCCACGTTTAAAATACATCTGATTCTATTAAAAATATTTGATTTTTAATAAAATTGGGTTTTAGTTTCTCAGAAATAAGATCATCCTTGTATAAAATACATCTGATTTGAATTATAATATTTTATTTTTAATAAAGTTGGGTTTTAGTTTTCAAAAAAACGAACATCCACGTTTAAAATACATCTGATCTTATGAATAATATTTGATTTTTAAAATAAAGTTGGGTTTTAGTTTTCAGAAATAAGAACATCCACGTTTAAATACATCTGATTCTATTAGTAATATATGATTTTTTAATAAAGTTGGGTTTTAGTTTTCAGAAAAAGAACATCCATGTTTAAAATACATCTGATTCTAATAAAAATATTTGATTTTCTAATAAAGTTGGGTTTTAGTTTTCAGAAAGAAGAAAATCCATGTTTAAAATACATCTGATTTATTAATAATAGTTTATTTTCTTTTTTAAAGTTGGGTTTTAGTTTTCAGCAACAAGAACATCCATGTTTAAAATACATATGATTTTATTAACAATATTCTATTTTTAATAAAGTTAGGTTTTAGTTTTCAGAAAGAAAAATATCCACGTTTAAAATACATCTGATTCTATTAATAATATTGGATTTTTTTATAAAGTTATGTTTTAGTTTTCAAAAAGAAAAATATCCACGTTTAAAATACATCTGATTCTATAAATAATATTTGATTTTCTCTTATTTTATTAATAATAGTTTTTTGAATAAGAACATCCACGTTTAAAATACATCTGATTTTATTAATATTATTTGATTTTCTAATAAAGTAATTTTTTTCAGAATAAGAACATCCACGATTAAAATACATCGGATTTTATTAATAATATTTGATTTTTTAATAAAGTTGGGTTTTACTTTTCAAAATAAGAACATTCATGTTTAAATACATCTGATTTTATTAATCAAATTTTATTTTCTGATAAAGTTGGGTTTTAGTTTTCAGAAATAGGAACTTCCATGTTTAAAGAACATCTGATTATAGTAATAATATTTATTTTTTGTATAATGTTGGATTTTAGTTTTCGGAAATAGGAACATCCACGTTTAAAACACATCTGATTTTATTCATAATATTTGACTTTTTTATTAAAGTTGGGTTTTAGTTTTCAGAAAAGAAAGCATCCAAGTTTCAAATAAATGTAATTTTATTAATAGTATTTGATTTTTAATAAAGTTTGGTTTTAATTTTCGTAAATATGAACATCCACGTTTTAAAATATATCTGATTTTATTAATAATTTTTTTTTTTATAAAGTTGAGTTTTATTTTTCAAAAATAAGAATATCCAAGTTTAAAATACATCCGATTTTATTAATAATATTCGATTTTGAATAAAGTTGGCTTTTAATTCTCAGAAATAAGAACATCAACCTTTAAAATACATCTGATTTTATTAATAGTATTTGATTTTTAAAATTAAGTTGGGTTTCAATTATCAGAAATAAGAACATCCACGTTTAAAATATATCTGATTTTATTAATAGTATTTGATTTTTTAATAAAGTTGGCTTTTAGTTTTCACTAACAAGAACATCCACGTTTAAAATACATCTGATTTTATTAATAACTTTGAATTTTTTAAATAAAGTTGTGTTTTAGTTTTCAGAACTAAGAACATCCACCTTTAAAAGGCAACTGATTTTATTAATTATATTTTATTTTATAATAAAGTTAGATTTTAGTTCTCGGAAATTAGAACATCCACATTTTAAATACATATGATTTTATTAATAATATTTGATTTTTTTTATAATAAAGTTGGGTTTTAGTTTTCAGAAATAATAACATCCACCTTTAAATACATCTGATTTTATTAATAGTATTTGATTTTTAAAATTAATTTGGGTTTTAATTATCAGAAATAAGAACATCCACGTTTAAAATACATCTGATTTTATTAATAATATTTGATTTTTTAATAGAGTTGGCTTTTAGTTTTCAGTAACAAGAACATACACGTTTAAAATACATCTGATTTTATTAATAACTTTGAATTTTTTAATAAAGTTGAGTTTTAGTTTTCAGAAATAAGAACATCCACCTTTAAAAGACAGCTGATTTTATTAATTATATTTATTTTATAATAAAGTTAGATTTTCGTTCTCGGAAATTAGAACATCCACATTTTAAATACATATGATTTTATTAATAATATTTGATTTTATTTATAATAAAGTTGGGTTTTAGTTTTCAGAAATAAGAACATCCACCTTTAAAATACATGGGATTCTATTAATAATGTTCAATTTTTTAATAAATTTGGGTTGTAATTGTCGGAAATAAGAACATCATGTTTAAAATACATCTGATTTTATTAATAAGATTTGATTTTTTTAATAAATTTGGGTTTTAGTTCCTAGAAATAAGACCTTCGACATTTAAAAAACAACTGATTTTATGTATAATATTTGAATTCTTAATAAATTGGAGTTTTAGTTTTAAGATATAAGAACCTTTATGCAAACCCTAATTCTACACAATACTGCTCAAAAGACATTATTATATCATTTCCATCATAGGGGCTGTCATATAATCACTAGGTTAGGTTACATTAAGTCAACTGCTGTAAAATCAAATTCATTTAGGTTAGGTTACAATAGACAATCAGAGTACTTGCAGTCAAATAGCTTCATTCACATTTAGAAAAGTAGAAAGACTGACAAATTTTCACTACCACATCTGCTGTCCTCTTAAAAGTTAGGTTCATTTAGGTTCACTTATCGTGTTTCTACGATAAGTGAACCTAAATGGACCAAACTTTTTTGCAAGTCCCAAAAAAATTCAGTTTGGCATCAGGAGTCCCTGATGCCAAACTAAGATTGCACATACTAAGAGGAAGAAAGACAAATAAAAATAATTCTGTATAAGAAGTCAGGGTAATTCTTCCCAAAGATTGGCTACTCACTGCAAACACCTCCTACAATCTTCCCCCCCCCCTACAGCGAACTCCCCCGTGAAAAATATCCACCAGGCTGTAAAAAATGGACAGATTATAAAATTTAAAATGGCAGTTAAACTTCTACAATGGGGTTCCCTAAATGTTTAGTACTTAAGGAGGGAGAAGATGCCCCAGAACATCCCCCCTCCTTTCAGAAAAACTCCCCCGTGAAAAATGTCCACATAGTTCTAAATAAAAATTGATATCTTTAGGCAATGGACAGAATAAAAAACTTAAACTTAAACTTCTACAATGGTCTTCTCTAATTGTTTTAAATTTAGGGAGGGATAGAGATACCTCAAAGGGTACATTTTAAAGCTAGACCATCTCAGCTCTCGTTGAGCTTTCAGATATATACATAATTAGTCCTAATTAGTTAAAAACAAGGAGAGGGTGGAAGTAGAAATTGATATATAATTTCGAGGAACATAACGAGGACATTAGTTTTTTTTCAGGGGGAGGAGGAGTACAGTAAAAGGTTTAAGAGCAAATCAAAATGTGAAATGGATATTCAATTCAAGATGATCTATGGGAATATTTCTGGTCTAGGCTTTTATTATGAAAGTAAAGAGTAAGATTTCAAACCCCAAAGTGAGTAGAATTTATTCCATGTAAGAGGGGGTTTGTCCCTTCCTCAATCCCACCTTCCTCTCACGGTTGCAAAAATTTCGTAACGGTCTAATTTGATCAGAAATCTTTTTTAGGTTTTAATATCTTTATCCTGCACAGCAGGGGAGTAATTTACTTTGGGACAGGGGGCCCACGGCTCCTCCCAGACCTCAGTTTTCCCCCCACCCCTAGACCTCAGTTTGCCCCCCTCCCCCCAGCTAAAATTTAGTTTCTTCCAAAATTATGTTAAAACTAGGATAAATCTACATTATTCAAGCACCAAAGAAACAGGTCAGTTTTTGCAGTACATATTTACCTTTATTGTACTACAAAGTACCTTTATATTACTTTTATAGTACTAAATATTACCTTTATGGTACCAAATGGTTTTTTTAGTTTTTACTTTACATTTTCACATGATTTTAGAAAATTGGTTCCAACTTTGTCCCCCCTAACCCTGAAATTTGACAAAATTACGCCACTACTGCCCAACTTTAAATCTTTTGGCTACTTATATAGGGCACTAGAAATATTATTTTTGGTTGGAATGAGCCATTAAACATCTCTTTATGTTGTTCTAGTAGCTCGCTAGTAGTAAGGCATCTATGGGCGCAACGACCACAAGAATATGTGTGCAGTTTTGACTTACACAAGAATATGTGTGTAGTTTCAATGAGTACAAGACCTGCCAGACAGGTTTCTGAGGCAACACCCTTTTTCTGAACCAATCAGAGACAACGAACCCAAACTAATCAGATCACAAAAAGACGGATTTGGTTAGGAATGCGTTGCAGATAAATTCAGAACGTTGAAAGGAATGATACAGTCAGAATTGTTTTATCTTGTATCGTTACGAAGAATATAATGATGAAGCCAAGATGGGAATAATATCAATTTTATTGTACTTGGATGGGATAAGAGCGGTAACAGGGTTAAAAGACTGAATGATTTTGGTTGGTGTTTTGAATGATAGGATAAAAGAGGGGACAATAAAACTCTTATTTTTATTTTTAAATTAGATCATATGAAAGTGGTAAAGGGATTAAAATTGTTGATCAATTAAGCCGAGTCTGAGGAGTTGGTAAGTCTTATGCAATATGACATAAATGTTAGAATCACATCATATGTATTATTCTATGGAGACGGTTAGCGATGAGAAGAAGATCTTGCGACTTAACCTGGCAATACTCCTTGCCTGGTGTTCTGTATAATACACAAGTACATAATGATGGATGGGGACAATTTATAATATTCTTTAGCAATGTAATATACTAAAAAGTTGAAATTAATAGAGTCATAGGCGCCAAGATGACCTTGTGAAGTGACCTAGCTTTACTTCTCGGGTGTGTTCTGTATAATATACAAGTTCCATTTGAGTGGTGTTGTCAATATAAAATATGCTTTAGCATTGGAGCAAGCTAAAAAGTTGAAACCAATAGAGCCATAGGCACCAAGAAAAGATCACGTAACTTGACTTAGCTCTCACTTCTTGGCTGTGGTCTCTATAATAGACAAGTACATAATTTGGGATGTAGGCGATATGAAATATTCTTTAGCATTGGAGTTTGCTAAAAAAAGTTGAAACTAATAAAGTTGTAGATGAAAAAAAAAAGAATTTTAGTAAAGAAATTCAGAACAATCCTTAGAAATCCTTAGAAATCAACTACTGAGATGATTATGGATTTGAGCCATCAGGGACCGCAACCACCAATGAACCTAACCATCAAGAGCTTCAACCTCCAAGGGTCCCCTCTCCCCAACTTCCAAGGGGCCACCTCTCTCCAAAGTTTTGGGCCCCTACCCCTATTTTTATACTTTTGTTTGAAGTTTAATTTTTTTTTCAACTTTTTTTTTAATATGGTAATTTTTTTTTAAATTTTTTTTATAATGTCTTAGAAT